>VDFB02269760.1:0-82224 GCA_007258455.2 Sequoia sempervirens | reverse complement strand
GACATAAATGAAATAGTATTAATCTTTGTATATTTGTTTGATAAATCTTTTTCTCTCATTGAATTGGCACTAGCAAGATTAGTTTGACTGCGTTTTGTTGAGCCAACAAGTCCTCTCCTAAACTAGTTTGGGTGGAAGTTGAGAAGAAGATAATTTTTCATGTTCACCTTCAAAGTTGTGGGACTATCTAATTAGAGAATTGAGAAGAAGATAACTTATTGGATTGTTATATCCCTTTCTTTGGTTCATAAGTTCTAGTTTTCTCCAAGAAGATCGTATCTGCTACTCATGCTTGCTAAGTGTTGGACCCTTCCAAGGAAGTTTATTACAGAAAAAGCTTCTCAAGACTTTCTATGAACTAATCTAAAGGCTCAAAAGGTTTTCATAAAGATGCTTGGGATTTTTGTTTTCATCCCAACAATGTGGGGGACTTGGGATTTTAAATATTAGGATTTAGGGCATTGCACTCTATGCTAAATGGATCATTAGAGATCTAGATGGAGATGAGCCCTAGAAGTTGCTTCTTTTTCATTACATCTCTCACATAAGCCCTTATGGATGAAGAGCTTGGGAAGGTCTGAGGTTTTAGTCCATCCTAATTGCCCTTGTGTCAATCAAAATTAGGAGGACTTTTATGGCTAAGAGCATCTAGAAAATGTTTAATACATTGAAACTCGTCTCATTTGGAAAGGTAATGGATTACCTCTCTATAGTTCCCACTCTATTGGGTTGTCTCTTGTAATCAATTACCATGAAGTTCCTTTGGCAAGAGTGCAATGGATTAAAGTTCTTTTTAGAAAAGGATTCAAAGCATGGGTGAGATTTTCAACCCCTCTACTAGATCTTTGTTCTCTTGGCCAAATTTGAAGGCCAATTTTCAATGAAACCTTATGGATTTTAAGAGCATTAGTGAGGTGTATATGATCATTTCAGCCATTGTCCTCTCCCCTAATAAAGACTAACAAATCTACATAAGTTAGCATAATAATATGACCAATGCATAACAAATTCTTTTTTATCTAATTGTCATCAATATTAATAATTTTATTACACATTCTCATAATATCACATGAATGAAAGTTTTTCTAAATTTTAACCTACAAAAACCTAAATATGTAAAAAAATACATAATAAATCATTTTAATTACATATAAGGACACCTATAAACATGTTAAACAAACCATCGATTACTTGTGTAAAACTCCTTTTACAAAAGCCCACAAAAACTTCTTATAAAAATCTATTAAAAATTATCTTTGTAAAAATCCATGTAACTTCTATTTCCCTTTCTTTTCTGCATTCCTCACTTCATGATCATGCTCTATCTTAGGCTCTATGTGGAACCTTTATTAAGCAACCTCCACTACCAAGCCTGCTCAAGTTGTCAACGTGTGTTTATTAACTTGTATTAATATATAATATAAAGCAAGTGATATGTTCATATGAATGAAATGAAATATTTTAATGACGTCCACGAGGCCAAAGAAGCCTATGGGACCCAAGGACAACACAAGAGACACCCACAGATAGGCCCTAAACAATTTGTAAACTTCGTTCGAGATCAGCCCTTATGCAGTGTAATTTGACAATGAAGTTTACAGTTTTGTTTAACCTTGACTCTTCAAACAGGGTATTTAAATTAACAACCTGCATGGTGTCTTCATAACTGGCCCGGATGTCTTTATAAGCTAAGCACTCCATGATGAAGTGTCATTATGTCGCCACCATTCCCTTGTTACAAAATCGACATATTTTTTTTCCCACTCTTCTTTAGGAACCACCCACCTACCCGTTTCACACTTGAGATGATGTGAACTAGTTCGCAATTGAGCTATCAGCATTTTTGCTTTCCATTTAATATTCACTCCTATATAGGATTTTTCTTCATGGTCCCTCATGGGATTGAATTCTTTGATATAATAATCCTTTTTACGCCCTGTTTTTCTCATCCATATAGCATATTTGAATTTTTCTCTCATTTTTTTATTTCCTCATTTGTGTTTGGGCATTCATACATTTCAACATCCCACTTTTTCATCCAATTGATATTTTGTTTCATCCAAGTGCTTTTTCTTCTAGTTAGCTCTTCCTTCACAATTAGTTTAGGCTAGCGATGGTTCTCCATATTCTGGACCTTCTTCAGGTAGCTTAATAACCAGATCATCGCTGAGGCTTCCAAGGGAAAAGTACCAGTCTCGGCCAATAAAATTTCATAACGCACTACAATCTTGAGCTTGAGGATACTTATAATTAGATATTTTTGGATTCTTTCCACTTGTCTCCATTTCTGTTTTGACATGTTGCTGCCCCAAATTTCACACCCATAAAGAATCACCGAAGTGACAAGTAAACCAAAAAGCGTTCTTTTAGTTTTCCAATCCCATAATTCTGCATTTCTACAACTATTTTGTATAGAGTATAGCACTTTCCAACCTCCCTGAATTCTTTTTGCTCTACACGTTTCCCAACTGAGTTTGTTGTGAAAATCAAGCCCAAGGTACTTGTATTCGTCCACTATTTCTAGTGGTCTGCCTTTGAAGAGAAAGTCAATTTGTTGTTTTCTTCTTTGCAATGAGAAGATCATTATTTTGGTTTTACTATTGTTCACTTGCATCCCAACATCTTGACAACACGTTTCAAGAGCCTTCAAATGTTTTCTCAAATCATGCACAGTTTTAGCAATTAAAATGAGGTCATCGGCATATAAGAGTAATTTTATTACAAAGTTGGCCAAATGAATGCCTTCCCCTCTAACCTTGTCTATCCATTCTTCCAACTTATCGATGTAAAGCCCAAATAACGTTGGAGAAAGCGGGCAACCTTGCTTGATACCAATGTCGCTGCCTAAGCATTCCGACATACCATCATTGGTTATGATTTTAGCTCTGACCTGCTCGTAGAGCCCATGAACAACCACCCTAAGCACATGTGGAACTCCCAATTCCTCCATTCTCTTCCATAACTTACCCCGTGGAACCATGTCAAAACGCTTTTTTAAAGTCTACAAAGCAGCAATAAGCTTCATCGCCTTGAATGTCCCATATTTTTTCAATCAAGAATCTAAGGGTAACCATTCTTGATGTCACTACTTAGTCATATATGTGTCTACATGCCCTAGTAAGAGGCTCTATTCTTATTTATCTTTTTATTATTTATTCCCTATAAGAATTGCCTTGTTTTCCCGTACTTGTTTAATCCTCTTTATACTATTAGTTATTTGACGGGAATGGATTTTGTTATTAGGACCAAGTTCTAGCACCAATCAAAGAAAGTAATTGAAGCTGACTTGAATTTAAACAGTAATTATGATAGTCTTTCGAGGATGTCTCAAGTAATTATAGATTATTTTAACAAATTAACCCTGACTGATCTTTGGGCAATTAGTCTCCCATGATGTTGTCTATTGGAAAATTATATTTAATAATAATTATTGGATCAAACTCTACTTTTCCTTTTTGCATGTCAACAACTTGTACAGAAATCAAATGAATAAGTACATTATTTCTGCAAATTATATTTAATAATAATTGTTGGATCAAACTCTACTTTTTCCTTTTTGCATGTCAACAACTTGTACCGAAATCAAATGAATAAGTACTTTATTTCTGCAAATTATATTTAATAATAATTGTTGGATCAAACTCTACTTTTTCCTTCCAAATGTCAACAACTTGTACAGAAATCAAATGAATAAGAACTTTATTTTTTAACCATTGTTAAATTGAATTCATCACTCCATTTGGAAATAGAATGAAACTTGGTCTTCTGTTTTGACTCTACTATGGATGGCTAACTCTATGGAAACAGAACGAAAACTGTCTTTTGTTTCAACTTTACTTTAACTATCCTGCTTTTCTCATGGCATCATTCTGTTATGGAAATAGAATGAAAACAACCCAGGTTTTATGTTGGGTCATAACGAATACCCAGCCAAATTTGTTCAAATAATTTATCTATTTTGCTTCAACTTGACATAGGATCACCGGTGCATAAAATAGAGCAGATTGTCAGTTCTCTATTTGCAATGCACCCAACTGAAATATACATTACCATGCCCTCATTTTCTGATACTAATGGCTTCTGAACTGGAATTTTCATTAGTGTGGATCAAAGCATCTATGTTTTTCTTGTGACATTTAAATTGATTTAATGATATACCTTATAGTTGTTCATTCTTGGATATTTGTGGCATCTGACCTGGAAGTTTCATTAGTAATAGGTCAAGGCATCTATCTTCTTTTATAACATTTGATGAGCCACTTGGATGGGTTCTTTGTTTTCCTAACTTGTGTGGCTATTTAAAAGTCAGTTTTTCAGGTGAAGTGTTACTTTATATGCTTTTTGTTTATCAGTAATGAGCTGAAATTATGTCGAACCATAACTTCGGAGATGGTGATGATGATACCGAAATTTGGGTTCCTAAATTACCTGTAACTACCTTGACTGGATGCTACACTTATTTTTTATTTCTAAATGTTATAGGCTTTCAGTAGTGTTCACATTTTTTATCACGTGCTTCAGAGATCATCGTGTAACTTTTATGTCCCACAAAAAATAACACATTTTTTTATTTTCTTATTTTAGGGTTAAGCAATACTTTTAACCCTCATTTGATGACTAAAGAAACACAATATCTTGACATGAAATTTTAGTTTCTAAGAATTATGGTTCTCTGTGGTGTAAAGTTGTAAACCAGATTGAAATCTAATTCTTTAGAATGGATCATGTCACAAATAAACTTCATGGTATCAGAATAAGGGTGACCAGAGAAGAACTCTTCTCTATTCTTGATATATGTTCCTTTAATCCTGAGGAATTTTTCATTCTAATAGAAATTCAAATTTTCTACATAAACTTTTCATTGGAAATTTCACTATATTAGCTGGATCCCACTTGAAAGATCACAATTATGTGAATAATTATTCATTGTCAAACCATGACATGACCATTAACTTGCAGTTCATTGTTTTCCAATAATAAAAAATTTGTAATGCTACTTTTCTTTCAAATTTGTTGTAACGGATTTAAACATAGTTAATGTTAAAAGAGTTAATTAATTAAAATTATGTATTGTCATCAAAATAGATATAAATAATCACTATACATGAGATAATTTAGTAGGAATTCTTAAGTAAATAATTCACATAATAAATTGAAAATACAAACACATAATTTAAATAGAATCAAAAATCATTTATGTGCAACTTCAACATAAAATTTACAAAAGTATTATAATGTGATCACAACATGTATCTAGTGAATAACATGCACATCTTATACTATGTGATCACTCATAATTGAGTACCATATATAATGTATATACTCAAAATATATTCCAAGATGATAGTCATGCATTTCGGACTGCACGAATATCCTTTTTCCTATACCAAACACAATTGAATGGGAACATGTATATAATTACCTTGAATAAAGTTATATCATTTCACATAATTACTCAAGCAAAACTTCGTGAAAATTTTTTAAACCAACAATAATCTAATGTAAAATAGCATATTGCTATCAATAGGGTGTTTGTAAACTAGTCACAAACAATTTCAATAAATATCACCTTGTCATAAACTCACAAGAAATTAATAACATAATATAACCTTCTAATGATCTCCTTTGTATACAACACTTATAAAAAAACATGTACAAGGCTATTGGGTTGATCAAGTACAATAAACAAACATAGTACAAAGAATCCCCCAAGACAGCTTAAGCAAAATTAGAACAGCAGAAAATTATTACCACCCACAAAGCACTTGATAGAAACTTTTAGAAAAGCTCCTTAAATTCATATATAATAGGTTTACACTAATATCTAATTCTAGTTAAATTCTCATATTATTGAAAAGTTTGCAAATAAAAAATAGTATTGGTTTTTAGAGATTATTCCACCCACCCCTGTAAAATTTGACAAGTCCCCATGTTTGAGCCTAAGAGAAGCTATTTATTTTCATATCCTATTAAATATTGTTATTTTGACCAACACATTTGAATAGCATAATATTTTGCCAATTCTAGGATAATCTTAAGACTTGTGGGTTATGGGTCCACAATGTAATTTAAAATATACACGTAACAAATAAAGGAGTTAGTTTTAAATAGACACAAGAAGCACAATGAAACTACAAGATATAATATTAATTACAAACTCTCAAACATTTATGGAAAACTTATAACATCCACCCTCCTCTCTTTTTTTTAAATTGGTGGTAAACGCTTTTTATTGGAGCCATGAACCGAAACATCCACCCTTCCTCCACTCTCTACTAAGTCACGCCTAAATCTAGTACTTTTGATGGTGTCATTGCTGATTTGGCTAAGATGGGTAATGCCAACCAAATTGCATATAAATGTACCATGCAAGTTAAACGCTCGCCTCTTCAAGCATACTTTCTAAATTCACAAGATTAGATTATTGGGTAAGAGAGCATCTAAACATGAGGCATTCATTTTTTTGTTTATTCTTCTTTTGAGGCCATTGTCTTATTAGATTCTAGTAGACATTAATGATATCAAAATCTTTGAATAATTTATGTTAGAATTTAGTATTAGAATTTAATACAAAATTAGTACTAGATATTTAGTACTAAATTCTAACATAAATTATTCATGACATGCTTGCCTCTGAAGATTCATGACATGCTTGCCTCTGAAGATTGTATGCTTTAAATTCTAATTTTGTTGATTCCTCCATTTCTCTTATTTAGGCTAATTCTTGTCATGAAGATCGAACAATTAACATAGAAAATGGCTCTAGTCAAAATAAAAGACGTATTGAAAACTTTACAATGCGTGGCTTTGACCATTAAAAAAATAGCTGATTGTTTACCAATACTTGCACATGTCAAAATAGTTACCAATATAACCAATACATCTAGACCATATACAGGTCACTACTACTCACTGAAGAAATTGTTGTGCTTTGTTGTTAGAATAAGGTTATAAGCTAACATCTATTAATTATCAAATAAAAGCTACAAATAAGGTAATACAATTTTAATCATGAATTAGTTTGATCTGATTGGTCTGTCTTAACAGCCTACAACCCTCAAAATAGTAAGTCTTGTAATTGAAGATGTTTGAGTTTTCATAAACAATGGGGAAATTGTGAGATGTATGAAATGGTAATCAATTGATCTTATTCAACATTAAAAAAGGAGAGGAATACTCCTTATATAATAAATTACAAGACAATGTTTCTAAAAAGAAACAGTCGTGAACTAAAGAGAATAAAAACAATAAACTGAAAGTTGCTAAAACTAACTAAAGCAAACTAAGTTAACTCAAAGTAAACTAGCAACTAACTAACAACTAAGATGACCATTAAATATTACAATAATACTTTAATACCCTCCCTTAATGGTCATTCTACTAATTTAAACCAAGTCTAAGTCTACCCATAATTTGTTGGTCTTCTAGCCATGAATGCATAAAAGGCAAACTCCTTCTGCTCAATATGCTCTGCAACATGGGCACTCTGTTGAGACCCTTCTTGGTTGGATTTCTGATCAGCCAACCGTTTCCTACAATGTTTCTTCATATGGTCAGTCTTACCACAGTAATGGCATGTGAAAGACTTGTCTTTGCCATTGTCTTTGGCAGTGAACGCATGTTCAACACAGGGACTGTCACTATTGCTCCCAAACTGCTTCTTCCACCTATCCCGATGCAAGAGCAGGTTGCACAACTCATCAAACTTGAGGTCAACATTGGTGGAGGTAATGTTGAGAGTTTTGATGAAGTGCTCCCAAACTGCTTCTTCCACCTATCCTCCTCTTCCATCTTGCGACCAATGGCCTCCAGTTGATCGCGAATGTCTTTGATCTTCAGCAGGTGATCCTGCAAAGGCATCTTGTCATCCATCATAATGGAAAACAACATATTCTTAAGGAAGAACGTCTTGCCCTTGTCTAAGATTTCATAAATATCCTTCAAGTGTTTCCAGATCTCTGGAGCAATCTTACCATATGGTATTTCTGGTAGCATCCCATCAATGACTAATAACTTGAGAAGCATAACCGCCTCCCAATTACTTTCATCATACTTGTCCTGGTCCTTTCCAGTAGTGGTGGGACGAGCTTTTGTACCCAAAACAAGTGAATCTAGACACCGATACTCGAAGATGGTGAGCATCCTCTGCTTCCACGTGTTGTAGTTTTTATCATTGAACCTCTGGCTACTTTCCAACATAATGTTGGTCAAAGATGCCATCCCTCTCATTTTCCAAAAGCACAAAAAAATGAGGTAAAAATCTTACTACAAAAAATCTGATTTTTCAATCAAACTCTGGCTAATTTCCAACATAATGTTGGTCAAAGATGCCATCCCTCACATTTTCCAAAAGCACAAAAAAGTGAGGTAAAAATCTTACTACAAAAAGTCTAATTTTTCAATCAAACTCTAGGTGATCAATTGGCATGGATCCCAAGGCAATCATTTGTCCCAAATCCTATGATTTTTTTAAAGATGGTCAAACAAACTAAGGCTCAAAACCCCATGATTTTGTCCAGAAAATCTAAAAAAAAATTAAATGCCCAGATCTGAAACCCTAGGCCCAACAGGAGGCACGAATTTTCAAAAATTCACCAAACAAGAGGGCACAATTTTTTTTCAAAAGAAAAAACAATGTCAAAAAAGAGGGCACGATTTTGTAAAAAAATCGTCAAAACAGTTCTGGGAACTCCCGCCAAAGAATCAAAAAACCCTAGGTGTTTGAAATAGGCTCATGAATTTTCTGAAAACAAAAAAAATGCAGAAACCCTCAAATATTTCATAGGTTGTTGGTGCAGAAAAAAATGGAACAAAAAAAAAACGCAGAAAAAAAACTTCAAATCCGCAATTTAAAAAATCGCCCAGAAAACTAGAAGGCCGCGTGACAAATAATACCACGAACCTTCAAGAAATGGTGCCCAAAAATGGAAGTCACATGCAGGAAAAACAACATACACGCGTGCTCCTAAAAACCGTTGAATTCTTAGAAACAAAAAATGCCAAAAAAAATACCAGAACCACGTCCAAAACCCATGCAATTTTCTGCAGGAGCCACGAAATTTACCCACGAACAAACACGAAAAAACTTGACGGATTTATACAGCAAGTCACAATTTTTCCTTAAAAAAAATGCGTGATTTTTAACACTTCAAAAAACCTGCGCTTTTCAGACTGAACAGGCGCGATTTCCTTCAAAAAAACCCTCGCTATTTTTCAAAGAAATAAAGCCGCAATTCTCAGAGCAATCACCTAGAAAAACCCACAATTTTTTTAAAGAAATCTGTGATTTTCAACAACCCCAGACCTGCGAATTTTTTCAAGAAAAAATCCCCAAAAACTTCTACGAAATTGAACAAAAACATCTAAAAAAAATTCCAAAAATTTCTTAGAAAAAATAGGAATTTTTATTAGAAAAATCTGCCAAAAATTAGCCTAAACTCTAATACCATGAAATGGTAATTGATTTATCTTCTTCGATATTAAGCAAAAGAGAGGAATACTCCTTATATAATAAATTACAAGACGATGTTTCTAAAAAGAAACAGTTGTGAACCAAAGAGAACAAGAACAATAAACTAAAAGTTGTTAAAACTAACTAAAACAAACTAGGTTAATTGAAAGCAAACTAGCAACTAACCAACAACTAAGATGACCATTAAATATTACAATAATACTTTAATAATATATTCAACAATTTCAAACATGTATTATACAAGTTTGATTGCCCCACTTAAAACATGTATTTAATACACATGGTGCATAGTAGGAGGGTCCCTTACCGACTGCTGCAAGTGTTTGAATTCCATTTCTAAATCTTACATATTACAAAATTTAAAGCAAAGTGTACATGTGTTTTTGGTCAATTTCATTAGTTTACTTTTTAAATTCAATTTAAAATAAAAGAGCAGGTCCGAGAGCAGGTAGGTTTGTCATAGAATAGAAAAATTGGTTGAAGGCGTATGAGAGCAGGTAGGTTTGTCACAGAATAGAAAAATTGGTTGAAGGCCTTTGCATAGGCATCTTTCAAGGAAAAGTAGTGGATACTATGGAGGTGATTCACGCCTCACAAAGAGATAGATCTCTCGTTAAAAAAATACAAATCCACATACCAACAAGTACACGCAATAGAGATTGCTGCTTAATAAAATATAATGCTTATGCCTCTCAACTTATTGACAGCAAAGAGACGTGATCAAAATACTTGGGTGTCAAACAAATCTGTAACGAAATCACAAGCATTCGCTATGTTATATACCATGAAAACTACTTATCTCGACACTCTTATCATAATCGATGCAAGTACAGATTAGGCTCTTCTTGCAAGGATCTATCGGCGTTACATATTTTACACCTCTCTGCACTATCACGCCCAAAGATCATTAACGTCTATCACAAATCTGCATCTCATGCACGACTTGTTTCAAGTCCTCCAAAGTTAGCATACCAACATTATTAGTGTGTGCATGACTAAAGTTGTGCCACACCACACTAGACTTGAGTGTTATACTAGAACACATTCTATCGAAGCATTTTGTACACCAACTCACGTGCCCTAAACGCTCCAAATTGTGCATATATGTTTATAAGGGCATTTGCAACCGTATATGTCATTTACATTTGCTACAATGTTTGTGCCCCTAATTTTGAACATCCTCACCTTGTATATACGATATGCAAGCACAAAATGTGCATAACGGAGTATTTAACCTCTAAGCCACCTTCCGAAACAATCGAATCAATCAAGAGACAAAAGAACCTAAAGAGCCTTCCTTCAAACTCTTAATGAAGACTTAAAAAAACGGGACACGACTTTTCATATAGTTATGCCTCAAATTCTTCTATATTGAATGATGTCAAGTGAGCACCAAATTGGTCTCTTCCCAAAGTGGGAAAGTAACAAAGGGACTCATTTGCGTTGCAGGAAAACTTATATGGCACCACAAATAGGTGTATGTTATCAGGGGCCTAGATGTACAAATTTCACATGGCCATCATGACTAAAGTCAAAATCTTTATTTTGATAGACCTCAGAATCAGAAATAATTAAGAAATCGTTTTTTCCCAAAATCTAAACATCAAATAATTTTTTGACAATTACAATAAAAATAAGACAGAAGGTTGTTTATCAGCTGTCCTGCCACTATTTCTTGTGCATACATACTCGCATTTTCCCACAGCGTAATTTTGATTACTATATCTCAAAATTTCCATGAATATATTTGTTAACTACAGTTTTCTTAAAAACTAAAAATTTTATTTTTTATTAATTTCCAATATTATCTATGACTGTAGAAGCTTAAAGCCATTAACAATACTAATTTAATGTGCAGGCATTTCCATTAGGATTCGCACATTGTAAAGTGAAGGTTAGACGAAGAGAGGAAAGGATTTCCCATGCAGTAGCAGGTCAATCGAATGAGAATCCAACGACATAAACTCTCATGCCCATTAATTTGTCACAAGAATTTAATGTGTGAAAACTCCATCAAGGTTTCATGGATATTTAGTTTACCTCCATTCAATATGTGAGAGCTTGACTGATTTTATGTGGCTCTCAAAATACTCAAGAATGGTGGATGCAAAAAATTGAGGGGTTATAAGGATGCGATTACATAATATATTGCTGGATCTTCATGGGAAGCATCAATCTGATCTCCAAGCAGTGTTCCAGAGTGAACTTGTAGTACTTACAGCTTATGTAGACATTAGAAAGGAAATAACTTGGGTTAAAGATAGCACAGACCTAGCAAACATGGATAGAACCTTTTAACTTGATCTCTTATAGATCCGATGTACTACTAATGTCTATAAAAATGTTTTCAATTCATGGTAATAAGAATGCCTTGTATATTAACAATAATAAGATGCCTCATATTGGCCTTGATGATTTACCTCTAACTACAGAGTCCACATATCAATCAATCCTCATGAGTTATCGGTTTATTGAATCTTTGCCCATATAAACTGTACATATGAGTTTGAAATTCCTACAGTCATTCCATTTTCTAAGGGTCAATGTTTCTCTTAAATAATTTCTAGATTTATAAAAGAATTTCTCTTGTATGTCAATGATGATATTGTTAGAATGAGACAATTGGAATGAAATAATGCTCTTATAAGATATTAGATATGATATCCACTAGGTTCTTTTAGGCTCTCATCCCAAAATGTAAAGCTACTTTTCTCCCAAATTTGTTTAAATATTTGCAGAGGATTTAATATAGTTAATACTAGAGTTAAATTAATTTAGAATATGTATTGTTGTCAAAATAGATATAAATAACCAATGTAAACTATACATGTTGATGTGATAATTTAGTAAGAACTCTAAAAAAATAAATAATTACCATAATAAATTGAATAACACAAACACATAATTAAATAGATTAACATCAAAATCATATATATAGTATTTCCAATATCTTTTGACATCAATGATTGTTAATACTTATCTGAATCAGAGCACTTGGAAAGGCTACTCTCACCCTAGGAAGATTTTAGTGGTCTTGGCTCTCATAGCTATGGCACACTCCAGGAGGAACAGTTCTTATTTAGAACTCAGCATAAATAATTTGTTCAACACTAGTACTCCAGAGCCATGCTCAACACAACATGCTCCAAAGTAATTACTCAACATGCATAACAGAGCATGTCAATAATCAATGACAGTCAGTTGTTAGTACTCGCAATTCAAAGAAATCTGTTGTTTGGGATTGCATAGTTGCTTCTTATGGGTTGATATGCAGCTTCAATGCACATGGTTTATTGTTTCTTCCCTATGTTTTTTCTCCGCTGATTTGTACTCACAATATTATTCTATTCAATTCAATTAGGACTCCTATTATATAGAAAGCCTCTTATTTCAAATGTTGAAAGTGATCCACATTGGAATAGGCAGTCTATTTTTTTTAGTTAACTGTTGCTTTTATTTCAGTTCAACAAATGGGACTGGAAGACGTTTCCAATTAACTGAAGATGAGATTGTAACTGATGTGAGCATTCAGAATATGTCAATCAGATCTTCAATTAGACTTGGACAATGAGATTAATTATCAGTGAAAAATGCAACAGTATGTTAGTATGTTTCCAGCTCTCTTCGAAGCATAAGTTGTCTTTGGTGTTTGCTGACAATTAACATGGTGTCAAAGCTGTAGGTTAGACATGCTTCCACCACATGGAAGTAGCAGCGTAAAAATTACTTTTCATCCTACAAGTAATATCAAAGTATAACTTTACAGCTTATGGAGCTATAAGCTCGAAATGTTGCTGAAAGATAGGTTTGGTGGTGATACTGAAGCCAAACCTGCACAACCAACTGATGCTTTACAAAATTGGATAACTCAAGATGAATAAGCTCAGTTATTGAATTTAATATTTAGAATCTAGTGGTTGCTCAAGTGGAAGTAGCTTAATCAGCAAAAGAGGAATTTGACAATCCAAAGAAGCTTATATATGATAGAAACCATGTCTGCCAAGCTGGCTCTTCCTCAAAGCTTTTTCAAAGTTCAATTAAAAATGTGAAAAAATCTTGTTGACACATGCCAACCAAAACAAAAAACAATTGATCAGCTTGCAGAGTCAAAATATAAAAAATCCTGGATTGAAAATGCGGTGATTTACATCAACAGTCAAAGCAACATGAGTTAGTATGCTGCTGTCAATGTAATGATTTAATTGTAAAGCAAACAAGGGCAAACAAGTGGGAAAGCTGAAGAATCAGTTGCAATCTCTGGAAATGCAAAAAGGAAACCATTCAATCCAAAGGAGTTAAAGCCCGGTTCAGAACAAGGAGCTGGAATGTGTACAAGCAATCAGCCCGGTGACAAGAAGCTGTTCAAGTACAGCCATTGTCATGAGAATGGGAATATAAATCCTCAAGATGATTACATTAATACTGTTTTGGCATGATCAATATTAAAACTGTGCTACCTTAAGGCACAAGAAATGAGCCACAAAATGTTGTATGTCCCCAAGCATACTCATAATTTAATGTCTACAAGTAGAATCACTCATTCAGTCTATAAGCTCTCTTTTAATCTACAGAATGTTACAAATGTAATGGGCAATGGAAGATTGTTGCTCAAATCATTCAAATAGGAAACTTGTAATAGACAGAACAATCCATGGGTTTAATGTTCTTCAAACCAAAAGTCTACATTCTTACAGGCATGTAAAGGATGCGCAACTGGAAAGATGCATAAGTCTCCATTTTCTAAATTCACAGAAAGTTGAGACAATTGAGTTCTAGAGCTTGTACATACTGACATAAGTGGACCCATGTACCAATTCACTTGGGGAACAAGATAAGTGGTCACCTTTGTTCTTGATCTACCAACATTTTTTCTTGGACCAAAAGATCATAATTTTTTGTTAGTTTTAGAATTTACCATGGGGCTGTACAAACACAGACAAGATCCAAATTGAAGGTCATCTGCAGCAATACTGGCGAAGAATACATCATATAATAATTTGAAAAGTACTGTGAAGATTGTGGGATCTTGAAGCAGCTAATTATTGTTTACTGCTCTCTGATAAATTAAATACATGAATTAATAATAGAGATGACAACGCATACCAGAAACATGCATAAAATATATCTTTATTCGCACATGAAATTATTACAGAAGAAGACCAAAGATGGTCCGCCAAAGATCAAAGTCAATCCAACTAGATCATACTACTCTCGTTGACGATACACAATGTATTTAAAGGGCCCGACAATTGCCAAGAAGAACACAACTGTCAACCAACCAACACTTATAACTACCCGAAGCCGACAACCAATTAATACATAGTTGGATAACCAATATTATCGAAGCACAATAATAGACATTGTCCACTGACTACATCATTCCCTCCAAAAGAAAAATTTGTGTTCCAAACAACAAGTAAACATCAAGTAACATTAGGGAAGACTTGCTAAATTGATGACGATATTATAGACAAGGACCTGTAGACAAACTTGGAAGTGTACTTTGCAAACTTAGACTTCGAGTGTACTTGACAATTCAAATGAGTGCAATAGGGGTTTGGGGGTAATGCCCCCAGCGAGGTCAAGGGGCAACGCCCCTTGCAGGGTCTAGGTGCACATAATTTTCATGATTTTTTAAGAGGTTCCAAACAATGTTGACAAAGCCAAAAAATAGAGATTTCTTAGTGTTTAATTGATGTATGATGTCACCCACGAAAGGATGTACGATGGTTGATAGTCGTATGATGTGGATGCTAGGTTTGGGTCATACAATGCAAGAGACACATGCTTGCTCAATGTATGAATGAGTTCATTGTACGATGGAAATGAAATGATGTCGTACGGTAAGCTGATACCTTTGCCAAAGACGACAAACGTTGGGAGAGGGGAATTTGAAGCTGTAAGGCATGAAGACTTACATGTCATACGTTGTGGAGAAACTAATGTCGTACAATGGAAGACTCTATAGGCCATACAATGGAAGACCTTGTAGGCAGTATGTTGAAAAAAACCACAGACCGTACGTTGCTGAGATAGTGACGTCATACAATGAGCAAAAGATGTCGTACGTTGAGGAGATGGGGATGTTGTACTGTGTAACCCTTCTAAGACTTTCGTATGATGTACTATGCTTTTGACTGCCAATGATGGCATATGATTAGTGAGGTTGTTGTTCATACAATGGAATGAATTGCTTGTCGTATGTTAGGACTTGCATTGTGATTGAGTCAATGATGAGTCGTACTATATAATGATTGTACTATACGGTGTGAAGATAGAGGTTGTCATATTATCTGAGGGAAACTAGGCCATACAATGAATAATCGTCATACTATGTGAATAGGATGATGTGCTTAAGTGTCATGTTGAGTGATGTCATACCATGATGTCTTACCAATTGAAGTTGTACGATGTTAAGAGGTTGAGGTTTCCATGCAGTATACAAATTACTCCCTTCTTGTCGTACGATGTGCAAAACTTGTCGTCTTTCTCTTTGGCGTACGATATGATAAGATGTTGGGCGTTCTATATAGTCAAACCTTTTAATGTAGTCAAGCCTTTTATGTAATCGGGCATGCCATCAAACATTTATATATTTTCTCCTTCAATTGCTGAATAATATTTTTTGCCTCTTCCATTCTACTATTTCTTTATTTTCTATTTTTTTTTCCTGTAAATTTTTTGTGAAGTTGATTCGACTTGACAAGTATCTATGTGTTCCAACTTAGATATTTTGCTCTTAGTACTCTAAGATGTACTATTGATAATTTTGCATTCTTTCATCAGTTGCTCTTCACTGAAAGTTGTAGCTTCAAGAAAATTACACGTTGATAGAAATACCTCATAATCCTCCATTTGCCAGTGAAATAGGCCATAGAGAGAATTTGTTTCATTCTCCGAACATGATTGAAATTTTAGGATCCCTTCATCATTTGGATCTATCAGACCTAGATCATGCTTCTCTGTCCATTTTTCTTTGGAGTCTGATTCGTTGCTTCTTTACTTACGGCTTAGTTCTTTAAATCAATTACATACTTTCGTCCCTTGTTTTCAATGGAGATTGTATTCTTTTTCCAATTGCTAAGTTACTGATTCATCCCTAGCAGAGCCTGAAACGATATTGTACGATACGGATTCGTGAATCGGATTCAATTTTCAGACTGTGAATATGTCCAGGGTACCATGAGTGCTCAGTGGATTCAACAAAATCGAATCCGATTCGAATCCGGACCAAATCCACACTAAAACTCACTCAAATATGCCACACATCATATACTCCAATTACTAGGATTGAAAAAAGCTTCATATTACGAGCAATGGTGTGCTTTTTAAAATTGTTACTAAAGAGTATATGTTTGGATTGGAAAAAAATTCATTACATTTTCATGTTGAAGGATTGGGTCTGCCATACAACTAATGATCCCCAAACAGGACCCCACGCTTTGTATGCCTGGAAGTGGAACACTTTCAAACTGTTACTAAAAGATGAAATAAGAAACTACATGTCACAACATACGTGGAAGAACATGATTTCCCATTCCCCACCGTCGTCTTCCACCTTCACCTCCACCTCCACCTCCTCCACCTCTCTCACCCTCCACCACATAACCCCCACACCCTCCATCTCCCTCTTCCTCTTCCTCTCACCACCCTGTCCTCCTCCTCACTCTCTCAAACACAGTCACATAAGCATGGATTTTTACAAGTATGTACACACCTGAATTTTAACACAAATACATGCGCACATATATGCAATGGAAATAATGCATGACAAACCATATACATTCTCTTTTAATTAGACACAAATATCTGAATTTGTTGCCTATGGCAGTGCTTCCAAATTATTACTGATAAGAGAAATGGAAATAATGCATAAACAAATATTGGCAAAGAAATACAATTATCCCATTAAACAAACACACTATGACCCATACGTACCCATGCTGTTAGTTTTGTTTAAGTGATCTTCCAAACTGTTACTGAGAAATGAAATGGGGATGTAATGTATCATTAACCATGAGTGAAGGAGCTCAAATTTGTTTTGTTTTTGATGACCCATATGATTCAAATTGATCAATGATCAATAATTATCTATGTTACACGAGGACGCGTCCCCTGCCCCAAAACCCCCCATCCCCGTCCCCGTCCCCTACCCCTACCGTCCTGGGGACAGGGGGACGCAAAGGGGACGTCCCCCTGCTGTCCCTAAAAATGCAAAATCCATCGGTAACGCCAGGAAACGTTTCCTTCACTTTGGGGACGTTTCCCCGTCCCCAATACGGATTGGGGACGGATTACGTTTCCCCGTCCCCAATACGAATTGGGGACGAATAGAGGACAGCTAGCCATCCTCTACAGGCTGCAAGTCAAAATATATTAAAAAACAATTAAAAAATGATTTTTTAAAGGTTTAGTTCCTTCACGCGGGGCCCACCAACTGTTTAATGTTTTAATTGTTTGGGCTAAAGTCTGAAAAAGACTAAATATTAAATCTTTTAGTTCCACTCTTGCCAGAGGATGATAGTGACTCAGATAGTTCTGAGTCTTTGGATATTCATAGCCTGAATGAGGCTTAATTTCATAGACTGTTGTATTTAATATTTTGATTTTCATGTTTGAACTTTGAGACTTCTGGACACATGTTTGAGACATTTGGATACTTCATATTGATAGACCGTGGTTTTATTGATGTTTGATACTGCTGTGATAAATTTTATAATGCTTTAATGACATTTCTTATGTTGTTATAGTACTACTCTCACGATTTACTTACATATTGATATTGTTGTTATCAATTATTAATTTATTGACATATCTATCTCTCTTTCCCTCTCTCTCTCTCTAATATATTAATAAATTTTGAAAAAATCATATATATATATGTATTTTGTATGTCGCCGTCCCCTGCCGTCCCCTAAAAATTGCCCCTTAGGAAACATCCCGGAAACGCATCCCCTGCCGTCCCCCCGTCCCCGTCCCCGACAGGCCGTGGAACATAGATAATTATTAATGGCTGATTGTAAACACTTGACATTTTTATGTTTGAAGTTTGAACTTTAATTTATAATTCTATATCATGACATTTGAGTAGAAAGTGGTGGTGTATTTTTGCTATGCTATTTGACTATTAATATGGTGGTGTATTCTAAACTTAATTACTGCTGCAAATATGTATATATTTCTGATTTTTATATGTTTTTTAATTAATGTACCCAACGCCAAAAAAAAATTTGACTGAATCCTGTACTGGATTCTCGTACCTGTACCCGAATCCAAAAACGAATCGGTAACTTAGTACAATTGCAATTGGCTTTGGCTGCTACCAACCAACCCCGACCTAACAATGCATCATACACTTTCTTCCTTAATGAAATGACCACAAGTTCAACAAAAATGCTTGAGTTCCAATAATTTCCTTTTGTTCCATTAAAAGTCCAAGTACCTCAACACCTTGTTGATTTGCACCCACTAGTTGAAAAGTTGGCAACCAAAAGGTCAGCTTGCCAAGACTTCTCCAAGTGTTTTCTGGAAGTACATTCACGCCATACCCACCAGCAACAGTTGTATTGGTGAGATTCCTTCCAAGGATCTCCATATTCACCACTGTTGGTTTCTTTGTCATGTTAACTATCAGTAACATTGGATCAATCACTTGGTCACCCAATAGCAAAGGTTCAGTTATATTGGATCTTCATTCTCACAAGATTCTAATTGGGTCGTAGCATGCACCATCTAATTCTCCCCCAATACAATAGCATTTCGAAGTTCAAGAATACTTTGCAATAAATCCATTACTTTAATTGGTAAAATAGCTTGAAGTACTTATGCAATATTTTTCTCATATTGTAATTGATTTGTTAATGTACTTGCATTTGCATTTGAGTGGTGTTGTTTGTTGTCCATAGCATTCTCCACTTCTGCGCTTGCTTAACAAAACCTTTCTTTTTCTATACATGGGTCCGGGTACACAACCTTCTTTGCTTGGGCATGAGTAACAATTCATTACGCCTTACATCAATCATGTTGACACTAGCCTTTTGCTTCAGACATTCGGTGTCTTTGTGGTTTACAGGTCCACACCATTTGCACAATAATTGCATTTTATCTCGCTTATTTTGGCAGTCTCTCGCAAAGTGTCCCCATTCACTCCATTGTCGACATTGTATGATAGGGCATCCTTTGGGGTCATATTGTATTTGGCTTCGTCCTCCTCTTTGATTTCGATAACCTCTTGGAGATGCATTATGTGGCTTTGATGGAGTGGAGTCCTCTCCCTACGTAAAGAGTTCTTGTATTGAATGACCCATAACTTGGCAAATATCGCAAAATAGCTTCTTGGGACAATTAATTTTAATGCGGCCCTTGTTCTTGCATTCCGTACACCATAGTTCTTTGTTTTCCTTGGTGGCTTCATTCTTTGCTTTCAACTCTTTCATCATTCGCATCATGTCCCTCCTCAGGCCTTGTACCATTTTGGATTCATTGTCAATGCTTTCTTCTGAGCTATTGTAATGTCCCTTGTAAAATTATTATAAATTTTGTGCTATTTGTCTTTGTGGACTAGGATATTAAGTTATATCAATAGAGCAATTCTAACTATTGATTATGCTAGTTGATTAGGTATGTAGGAATAATAGGTGGCTATTATGGTAGTAACAATACCGATAATGTTCTGATGCAATTTCTGTAGATGTAATCTGATCGGATTATTGGTGCAAGAATGATAATTTGCCAAAAAGAAATAATTGTTGTTTCAGATTGATTCCTTTAAAGCCAAGCTATGTAATACAACATAAATTATGGCATCAAAAATGGATGTTGTTTCTAATGTGATCCTTCAATAACATGCGGTTACTAGTTGTGAGGATGATGCCTTTTCGTTATCTCAAGTGATAGCAATGTGCTCATGCAAATGGTATTTTTGGCGTTGTATCAAATGTATGCATTTATCTCATGCGTCCAGGTGAAGGCTGGTCGAGGCTCTTTTAGAGCACTTGGATCTGCTGTTAAGATATATATATAACTCCAAAACTGATCGATGATCCTTCTCCTCAATCCTCATCGTCTTTTTATATCTTTTTGATCAAAGGCACCCCTTTTGGAAGGTGATGACTTTTCTTTTTTTGGTTGACCTTTCAAAACTGATTGCATCCCTTGGTTAAGTATAACCGTTACCTATAAATGTATCATTCTCTTAAATTCTAAGTCAGCTTTAGTAATTAGTAACATCGACCCCTTTTAATCTTTATCTTGCATCTATTAAACTCATTGTGGTTCCTAGTTAACTATTATCGTTGCTCGTCATGAGGTATCCGCTACCTTACTTCATACAATAAATTCTATCATTGCACCTTAGACATTAATCGTCACTTCTTCAATATATATCATAATTGCTTCCTTCTCAAAGAATCGATGCTCTTTATAATTATCATTCCTATTATATTTAACTTTGCTGACTAGTCGTGATATCCACATCACCCTATATCCACAATTGCTAACTCCTTCGAAACTCTTTCAAGAGGCGTCGTCTCCATATATTGCGACTCCACTCATACATGCCAATGTAGGAATCCTAAGTGGCAGACGTGGGAATAAAGGTTGCACTGGGAGATTGTTAGTTGCTCGACCCTCATACAAATGCCTTATAACATATATCGCCCTCCCTTACATACATTGCCGTATAATCTTCATTTAAACTGGGAACCCGATAACAAATATATCGATGCCTTGAGAGATTCAATATTAAGCTACGCAATGATGTAATTACCATCACATCTTTAAAGATATTCAATAATAATATAATGAGACTCGATCCGTATCAATGTCGATAATCACTTGAATATATCCCCCACTTCATATGGGTCTTCGAATATAATCGCCTATCTTGGGGTTATTACAGCTATTTTCTTCGTTTGTTTTTCTCTTTCCTCGAGAGGATGTCTTGTCCTCACTCTCTATGTCCATCGCCCAATTGTAGGCATCAGCGTACGATGATGAAGGCGCGACTTTTATTTTCTTCTACAGCGAAGGGATCAATCCTTCGATGAACCATCTTTTCGTTAGTCCATCGACTAGTTGGTTTGCAAATTTCACCAATAGTTCTCCGAGTCTACAATTATAGGCTCATACGTTCTCATGCTTTCCCTATTTGGTATTGTAGATCTCCGCTACAATTTCATTATCGTCTCAAAAGAGTTTGAATTCCTCTTGGAATGCTTTTTTCAATGCATCCCATGTATTTTTATGTGCTATGTCCAATTATGTATACCAATCTTTGGCTTTGCCTCTAAGAGTTGCCAGAAATGCTCTCAATCAATATGCTCTATCATCTTGACCATTTGCTACCCAGATTGTCTCACATGTCTTGCAATGCCTCACAAGGTCCTCTAACCCGTCCCCAATGAACTTTGGAAGTTTGTGTCGCTATACATTCGGACTTGCTAGGGGAGTCACCATCTTGCCTCCCTATTGCGCCTTTTGTGACATTAAACTATTTGGAGAGTTTTGATTAGTACATTTCGGTGTTTTCCCTACACTCTCAGAGTCCGAAATGGAAAAAGATGTTCCACACCAAGAACTACCTATCAATCTTCCAAAGATCAAGTTGTTACCATATGAGATTGATTTTCAAAATAACCGTGTTAATAGACCTACAATTGGAAGGAATGTTTTAGCAAGTCTCTAAAATGTTTGTGTTAATACAAATCTCTCATAAACATCTAAAGCAACGGAAGGAGGTAAGCACTTTGACCATCCTTATGATTACAATTCAAAGTCTTCAAGAGATGGTAATAGCACAAATTTATTGCTTCATACTATTTCATTACAAGATTGTTGTCATCATGGAAAGCACTCTTAAAATGATGAGAAGGCGAATGTAATGTCCCCTTCTCAGTAGCCTTTCAGGTTGTCACCTAGCCTTTTCCTTCCCAAAGGCTAATGCCAATTTCAGAGAATCATTTATTTAATTGTTTGAGTATTGCCTAAGTCCAAGTTAATATTTAAAGGCGATGCCAAATAATTAATTAAATATTTTTATAAAGTGACCTTGTGAAATGTTTATAAAGTGGCTAATTGAAATATTTTAAAAAATGAACTATACAAAGTCACTTTAGGAATTTTGAATGGAAAAAAAAACCAAGGAAAAGCTCATTTGGTCAATTCACTTTTGAATGCATATTTTCACGGGAAAACTAGTCGAGCTCTCTGGTGGGGATGTGAAAACCCTAACAGCCATGGTTTCAAGTGTGAGACTATCACTCCTAGCTTGGCATGGTCGAAGGTTTGGAATGAAGAAAGCAACCTACATTCAGATTTTTGCATTTACCATTTACAGAAATTTTGATACTTCTTTGGTGACGATTTTTGAGAAGTTGCAAACAGCTGAAAGCGTGGACCCTTGTGGAAACCCTAGATGAGTTTCTTGCTTGCTGCATACATACATTTTGGGAGTATTATTGATGAAATCAAGCATACTGAAGAGTGATGTGTTTTCCTGAAGCAGAACGGTTCAATATTCAGCTTCCATTTGTGTCGGGTCAACTCTTAGCGGCTCCAAAGGAGGCGTGTGGACTTAAGAAGATAGGACGACTCATATCCCAGGAGTTTCGATTGGAGAAAAGGGGTCATTTCTGCTGGACGTGTTTGCTAGGACCTTTCTACAGGTCTTCCTTAATCTCAAGATTGGAGTCGACTTCACTTCCAGGTCTGAACGTTCTTATATTACCTTCAGTTTGCATTGTTTGACTTTGTGCTATAGTTATAAATCTGAGTTTAGACAGTCTCAATTGCCACAAATAAACTGAGTCATTATCTTAGTCTTGACTGCCTAGAGTATCGGTGAAGAATGCTTGTAACAGCTGGAAATTGTAACAGTCAAATATTGAACTGCTGTTAATATTTATTAGACTATTTGGCACTCAGAATCTGCATTTCAGTTGATATAATTGTTCCTCAGCCTGTTCTATGTGGTGCCAATGAATATTAGTGAGTCTAGCATTGTCATTGCTGAACTGTATACTTGCTTGTAATCGCTCCATGATGTAAAGAATGCAATCAGCATGTGAATAAGCATTTGCAAGTTATTGTAATAGTCTGAAATCAGAACTCACTTTTGCTGTTGTAATTTCTGAGTTTGCATTTCCTTCATATCTATTGTTCACAATACTCAGAAAAGGGTTTTAAAAGTCTGAAAATGCACTCTTGAATGTATCTGAACTTCTCAGTCCATTAAAGTAAGATTTTTTACTTGGATCATTAGATAAATGCATGTATTGTTCTGGAAGCTATTACTATCATTTATGTAAGGTTGTAATGCAAGTTTGACAAAAGTGAAAATCTATCAAACAGAAAAAACAAACGGAAAATTTACACCTTCCGGATAGGAACTTTATAGTGGTATCAGAGCTAGTTTCTTGACACCCTGTGACGTTAGTGGGATGTTATGAATCTAGACAATCGAGAGTATACAACTTATAGAAGAGAAAGGAGAAGAGGTTTTGGTCCTTTTGCTACCGATTCGTCATCCGAGGAAGAGATCATGGGTGATAGACATGACATACCAGAGGGTAGCACTCAACAGATTCTCAATGACCTAGCTAGAGGTCAACAACAAATAGCTCAGCTCTTAAACCAGCTTGTGGGTGATAGAAACAATGGTAACAATGGGACAAATAGTCATGATAATAACGTAGAAGCAAGCAACACCAACATACCAGCACATAACCATGTTAGGACAGCTAGTAGGGTGACTTTGAGGCCTCTCATGCCTCAATTCTTGGGTGGACAGCCTACTGGAAATCAAGAGCAGCAAGCACAAGGAAAGGGATTCACAGATTATTTGAGAGAATATCAATCGTTGGGAGATGAATTTCATGCTACCATGTCATTGGCGGAATTTTGCACTATCAAGTATAGGAATAGACCTAGAAATAACAATAGAGGACAACAGAACCAAGATCTACAATGCAAGGTTGGGAAACTCTCTATCCCTTCCTTTGACGGGTCTAGTAAATGCACAACCAGAGTATGGGTACAAAAGTTGGATACTTATTTCTAGTTAAACCCCATGTTGGAGACGGAGGTCATTAAGTATGCTACGCTACATTTGGATGGTGAAGCACATGAGTGGTGGTATCATGGGCTTGTCACATTAGGGCATGCCAACATCACTTCTTATTTGGAGTTCACACAGAAACTCAAGGATAGATTTGATCAGAAGGATCCTGAGCTTCATTTATGTGAGCTAGCATAGCTTAAACAGAGTGGATCAATGAATACATATATTTCAGAGTTCCAGCAGTTGGCAGTCATGGTGACTGATATATCGGAGCTGAGGTTGGTCATGTTTTTCATTTAGGGTCTATCCAAGCCACTTCGTGGTTGCATTAAGGCTTTCAAGACCAACACTCTTCAAGATGCGATCACTCGAGCTAGAGATATGGAGCACTCCACACCCAGCAGTAAACCCCCTTCTAAACCCTTCATTCCTCGCAAGAACAAGGGAAAGAAACCTATCCAGAAGAAGGGAAACAAGAGGAGTGATCAAGAAGAAGAGGACCGCAGAGAATGCAGAAGAAAACAGATATGTTATCATTGCAAGGAACATTGGGAGCCTGGACACCGTTGCCTAGGTAAAGGCAAGGTCCATTTTATTGAGGTCATATCAGATAGTGAGAGTAGTGATGATGAGCAGTCACAGGATAATGATGAGAGCAGTTCAGATGAGGAACAACCCCAGGAGAAGGGCAACAATAGCAACATTGCTACTTTATCTGGCACACCTAGATTCAATTCCTTCAGAGTCAGTAGTTTTGCAGGGACAACACATCACAAAGTTGATTGATAGTGGGGCCACCCACAACTTCATTGATGCAACCCTAGTGGAGAGGCAGGGGTTACCAGCAGAGGACTTCGAGGGTTTTAGTGTGATGGTGGCGAATGGATATAATATGTTATGCACACGGAGGGTTCCGCAGTTGCCTATCACATTAAGCAATTACACAGTGACGAATGATTTCTATGTGGTGGATTTAGGTGACACAAATGCCATCCTTGGTATTCAGTGGTTACATTCATTGGGGAAATACTCACAGAACTTTCAGACTATGGAGCTCAAGTTCAGGACACCAGATGGCAAGAGTGTGGTGTTTAGAGGTATGGCTAATGGGGCACCAAAGGTAGTGTCAGCTAAACGGATGGAGAGTATTTTCTGCCATGGTGATATAGCGTGGACAACAAAGTGTTTGATTACCACTAAGGAGACTCCAAATTCAGGACAGCCATATCATGTTGATATACAGGAGTTATTGGGTAAGCATGATAGGGTGTTTGGAGAGATACCTCCAGAGAGGCCACCTGATCGCAGATTTGAGCACATCATTGAGTTGGAGGAGGGGGCCAAACCAGTAATTACTACCCCCTATCATCAGCCTAAGAAATTTAAGGATGAGATTGAGAAAGCAATCAAGGAATTGCTTGAGATGGGACACATACGACCGAGCTCTGGTCCCTTTGCTTCTTTAGTGGTCCTGGTGAAGAAGAAGGATGGGAGAATGAGGATGTGTATTGATTACTGAGCTCTCAATAAAAAAACCATTAAGAACAGGTACTTGATACCCAAGATAGATGAGTTATTGGATGAGCTTCATGGGGTAGTATAATTTTCTAAGATTGATCTTCGCTCAAGGTACCACCAGATTAGAGTCAGAGAACAAGACATACACAAAACGACATTTCGTTGCCACTATGGGCATTATGAGTTTTTAGTCATGCCATTTGGGTTGACAAACGCACCTGCTACATTCCAATCTTGCATGAACCACATCTTCAATAAGCAGATGCGTAAATTCTTTCTAGTATTCTTTGATGATTTGCTCATATATAGCAGGACTTGGGAGGATCATTTGAGGCAGCTTGATGAGGTCTTGTCTATCATGGAGGAGCAGTCACTATATGCTAAAGCCTCCAAATGTGAGTTTGGCCTTAGAGAGATCTTATACTTGGGGCATGTGATAAGTGCACAGGGAGAAAAGGTTCACCAGGAAAAGATACAGGCAATACTCGATTGGCCAACACCCAGGACACTTATTGCACTACAAGGGTTCTTTGGGTTGTGCAAATACTACAGGCGCTTTCAGTTTGTCTGACATGGCACAACGAGCTTTTCATAAGCTCAAGGAGGTGATGAGCAGTTGCCCGGTGTTAGCACTTCCAAACTACACCCAACCATTTGTTCTCAAGTGTGATTCTTCGGGTGAAGGTATAGGAGCGGTTTTAATGCAAAACAGGCACCCTATTGCTTTTGAGAGCCGCAAGTTGAGAGGACCTGAGAGACTTTACTCCATCTAAGATAAGGAGATGCTCGCCATAATGCATGCACTGGCGAAGTTTCGGCAGTATTTGAGGGTAAGTTTGTGGTGAGGACGGACCACAATAGTCTCAGGTATTTCTTGGAGTAGAAGGATTTGAATGAGAGGCAACAAAAATGGGTCAGTAAGATACAGGCTTATGATTTCAACATAGAGTATGTGAAAGGGAAGAAAAATGTCGTCGTCAATGCCCTTTCCAAGAAACCTGCAGCTTGTTCACTTTCAAAGATTTCAGCTGATTGGAAGTCTCTCTTGCTAGTTGAGTACTCCAAGAATAAGTTTGCATGTGAGGTGATGGATGGCCGAGTACACGATGACAGGTACAGGGTTGTGGATGACGTTATCTTTTACAAGGACGGGATCTATTTGGTGCCAAAGACAAAATTGAAGGAGAAGATACTGCAGGCTTCACATGACACTCCTTTAGCAGGCCATCAGGGCTACTTTAAGACATATAGACAGGTGAGAGAGAGGTTCTCTTGGAAGGGCCTCAAGGAGGATGTTTTGAGACATGTCAGGGAGTGTGTGACTTGCCAATAGAACAAATCCGAGCACACACATCCGGTGGGTCTATTGCAGCCTTACCCATTCCAGAGTAGAAGTGGGAGAGCATTTCCATGGATTTCATCACGGGTCTACCCAAGGTCCATAGGAGAGGTTGCATCTATGTAGTGGTGGATCGATTGACGAAGTATGCTCACTTCTTTGCTATACCCATTGAGTACAGGGCACCACAGGTGGCAGAGTTATTTTTCAAAGAGATTTTCAAGTTGCATGGGCTGCTAAGGTTCATAGTCAGTGACAGAGACAGTAGGTTCCTTAGTGCCTTTTGGCAAGAGCTATTCAGATTGGCAAGTACGGAGTTGACCCCGAGTACGAGCTATCACCCTCAGACAAACGGTCAAAAGGAGATTGTGAATAAATGGATTGAGGGTTACCTGCGCAATTATATCTCAGAACCACAAAGAGCATGGGTTAAGTGGTTGCATTTGGGAGAGTATTGCTATAACACCACTTATCATATGTCGATTGGGATGTCACCTTTCCGAGCACTATATGGGTATGATGCACCATCGTTTATGGACTTGGCTTTTGGGGAGAGTACAGCTCCTAAGGCTAAGGATTGGATTCAGGAGAGCCAGGACATTTTGAGGGTTCTCAAGGATAACCTGCAGATGGCTCAGAATCAGCAGAAGACATATGCAAACAGGCATAGGGTTAAGCGTAGCTTTGAGGTTGGGGACTTGGTCTACCTTTGCCTGCAGCCCTACAGACAGTCTTCCTCGAAGAAAAGCGAGGCAGAGAAGCTCAAGCCTCATTTTTATAGACCCTATAGGATCATTAGGCATGTTGGGGAGGTAGCCTATGAGTTGGAACTGCCAGAGAGCAATAAGATTCATAATGTATTTCATGTCTTGTGCCTCAAAAAGGCACTTCGACAACAGGTTACTTCATCTTTCGAGTTACCCCCATTGGATGAGGAGGGACATTTGGTACTGATTCCTAAGGAGATAGTTGATACCAGAGAGAGGAGATTGAGAAACAAAGTGGTTAAGGAGTTTCTAGTTAGATGGAGAGACTTGCCAGCAGAGGACACAACTTGGGAGGGAGAGTAGATTTTACAGCATCCCAATTTGCAATTGCTTGAGGGCAAGCAATCTTGGGAAGGGAGGACTGCAATGTCCCCTTCTCAGTAGCCTTTTAGGTTGTCGCTTAGCCTTTTCCTTCCCAAAGGCTAATGCCAATTTTAGGGAGTCATTTATTTAATTATTTGAGTATTGCCTAAGTCCAAGTAAATATTTAAAGGTGATGCCAAATAATTAATTAAATCTTTTTATAAAGTGACCTTGTGAAATGTTTATAAAGTGGCTAATTAAAATATTTTTAAAAAGGAACTATACAAAGTCACTTTAGGAATTTTGATTGCATGTAGCAAAAAATTTTAGCATCCCCACGGTCTTCAAAAGCAATAACATCTGAAACCTGTTGGACTATCTAAAAATGCGCTGCCATTAACCGCCAATGTGTTCATCTGCAATTTAAGTACTTTGCATATTGTCTCAGTGACTACATTAGTTTGGAGTGAGGTCACAAATATTAGTGACTGCCTTGAAAGAAAACTCATGGGTGGAAAATGATATCGCTGCCTTGGGTGGAAGGTTGGCACTGCCTTTCTTCTTTGCAGCGTCCACTTTCTCCTCCTATGCACTCTCCTTTTCTGCTTTCCTTAGAGCTAATATGCGTTTCCTTTCATTATCTTCCTCAATTCTTTTTTTTTCTTTCTATAGCTCTTTGCCAACACGAATTCGCTTCTTATTCACTTTCTCCAGTGTGCCCTAACTGTCTCTTTTCAGCACTTCAACTAATGAATATTTGCTATGGTGAAATCAACTGAGTAAAGCCACGGTGGTGAAATCCACAAAAAAAAACACAAAATGCCCCATATTTCCAATATGAAGATGGCCTGCGGTGAAACTAACGAAAGAACAGAATAAGGATATTGGGTCTAATGAAGCGCAGCAGTTCAATAATGTAATCCAATGAAGTTCTATTCTATATATGCTACCCACACATTAGCAGTAGATTTGGGAATTTTTTTTATTTTTATTTTTGGGATGATAAAAGTGAACATAATGGAATGTCAAACAATGGCAAGAATGAACACAATGGAGAGAAAGAGAAGAAATGCAGATGAATGATGGAGTCGAAAGATTTTTGCACATGGTCTACATTGCTCACCTGTTGACGAATGCAAGAATGGAAGAAAACAATAGCAGTTGCAT
This sequence comes from Sequoia sempervirens, assembly GCA_007258455.2. Lineage (NCBI taxonomy): Eukaryota > Viridiplantae > Streptophyta > Pinopsida > Cupressales > Cupressaceae > Sequoia > Sequoia sempervirens. Next base: position 52,600 of record VDFB02269760.1, on the reverse strand, counting down.
GTGGTCCTCACTGCAGTACCATTGTAAACACCGCTTTGGATGAAAACAAATGAATCGAAGAAGATCAAAGAGAGGTCTAGGAAGAAACCTGCTCTGATACCATATTGAAATGAGAAGGGAAAAAATCGAGATTGCTCTCAAATCAAAAAAATTTCAATCACATTACACTAAAACATAAATTACATTGTATTGCGTTTAAAAGGTCATTATTCCCGTATAAAGCTATTTTGGGAATATAACTACCAAAACTAAATTTATTTATTATTAACTATTAACTATTTTATGTCATGTACTAAATTCTAACACATTTTGTCATTGCAATCAAATTCATTTCCAAACCTTAAGCACTTGTGTTCATCTTATCATCCAAGCACGAAAACCTTGGGTGTGCAGAAATTTAGAGGAAAAGAAACTCTTGGTTTCTTGTTTGGATTGAAGGACAAAAACCCTTTTGTCCATTTGAGGTGATTTCATCTAGAGATTACATTTGTGTTAAAAGTTCACATTTATTTTTAGTTTCAATTTGCTACAATGCTGCTACAGTGCCCAATCATTGTAATAAGTATTTATTTCAATATTTATGATAAATAATATTTTGGGTTTTGTTGATAATATATGTTAGGGTAATTGTCGTATCTTCCATCAATATCTATCAATATTCAGATTGCTGCAATAACAGTAATAACATTTGATGTATAAGGGTTTCAAAAATTATTTATGGTATTTACTGCTGTTGATTATTATTAATGTAATTTGGAGTTTTTGTTGAATATAATATGAAAAAGGTTTTCTACGGTACCTTGCATTAGCATCTATGTGTTTCAAATCTTAGACTTAAGCATGGTATTTGATAATTAATGAAGTTCAATAGTTGTAATGAGTTTCTAAAGCAATAGAAGGAGGTAAGCACTTTGTCCATCCTTATGATTACAGTTCAAAGTCTGCAAGAGATGGCAATAGCACAGATTTATTGTTTCATACTATTTCATTACAAGATTGTTGTCATCATGGAAAGCACTCTAAAAATGATGAGAAGGTGAATGATACAATTTGTAGTAAAGGACACATTTATCTCTTTTCTCAAGTTCAAAATTGTTTATGCATAATTGTATGGGACCCAAATGATATACTCAGACACATGGAGGATAATTATTTTGATAAATTCAATACACTATTGTTGATAAGTTCATCATTCCATGCACCTAGATGAAAAGAAGTTGATAAACACTTTTGTGGGTGTATCTTCTAGTGCAGATTTTTCAACTTCCAGTTGTATTAGAGTAGTACAGCAAAAGCATGGTAGTGAGCTCAATTTTCACATAAGGTAGCCACCAAGTAAGCTTAAAATTATAGGAACAAAACAAACAACTAAGTTAAACAAATCTAAGGAGTATGCATAAGCCTCATAGGAGATTGTTGATCAGCAAGCAAAGCAACTTGAGATGTTGCATCACAAAAGGAAAATGAAATCATCCCACAATAAAATAAATTAGGCAGATAGACATACAAACTCTCAAGGATGATTTGGGGTCCTAATCTAAAGAAGATTATCATTCAACAAGAGTCAAGCTATTGAATTTGTATTGCTCGAGGATAAGAAATTTTGAGAAGAATGGATTGTCATGTCCCCTTTTCAAAATAATTTAATAATAATAGTTTAATTTGAGAAAATTATTTTATTTTATAACGACAAGCTAAATATTATTATTTTAATAAAGTGATTGTCTACATGGGACATCATAAAGCCTCGTGTAATATCTAATTTAAAAGTGCTTTATACACTTTTGGAGAGAATTTTAGGAGGGAAAAGGAAATTCAAATTTAAGGGGGGCCCATAAAGAATTTATAAAAGAAGAGTGAATGGATCAAAGAGATAATCCATTTTGTTATTACAATCAAATTCATTTCCAAAGCTTGAGCACTTATGTTCATCTTCTCATCCAAGCACGAAAACCTTTGGTGTGCAGAAATTTAGAGGAAAGAAACCTCTGGGTTTCCAGTTTGGATTGGAGAACGGAAACCCTCGTCCATTTGAGGTGATTCCATCCAAAGATCACATTTGTGTTAACAGTTTACACTTCTTTTTAATTTCAATTTGCTACAATGCTGCTAGAGTGCCCAATCATTGTAATAAGTATTTATCTCAATATTTATGATAAATAATATTTTGGGTTTTGTTGATAATATATGTTGAAGGGTAATTGTCAATATCTATCAATATTCAGATTGCTGCAATAACAGTAATAACATTTGATGTATAAGGGTTTCAAAAATTATTTATGGTATTTACTATTGTTGATTATTATTATTAATGTAATTTGGAGTCTCTATTGATAATGATATGAAAAAGGTTTTCTACAGTACCTTGCATTAGCATCTATGAGTTGCAAAACTTAGCCTTAACCATGATATTGAAATGATAATTGATATTTGATATTCGTTATTAAAACAAGGAGAGGAATACTCCTTAAATAATAAAGTACAAGACGATGTTTCTAAAAAGAAACAATTGTAAACTAAAGCAGAAAATTGAAAGTTGCTAAAGCTAGCTGAAGTAAACTAACAACCAAGATGACCAGTAATAAATATCACAATAATACTTGAATACCCTCCCTTAATGGTCATTCTAATAAGTACACCAAGTTTACCCCGAAATTTTACAAATTTATCTAGACTGAGGGACTTGGTGAGAATGTCTGCAGTCTGATCCTCAGCTAGAACATACTACAACATCACAGATCCATCTTCATCAAATTGTCATATGAAGTGACAATGAAGTTCAACATGCTTGGTTTGCTCATGGAAAATAGGATTCTTGACAAGCTTTAGCACCCCTTGATTGTCACAGAACAAGGGTGAAAGCCCTACTCGAGACATTTGCATGTCAACAAGCATCCTTCGAAACCATACTACCTCACATACTGCCTTAACTGTTCCGCGATACTCTGCTTTTGTCGAGGAAAGAGCTACTGCTTAATGCTTCTTACTTGTCCATGTGACTACACCTGTACCAAGACTAAAAACATACCCAAAAGTGGACTTCCTATCATCAACTAATCCTACCCAATCTAAATCTATAAAACCTACCAGCCTAGGATCTTTGCATCTATTGTACAGAATGCCAAAGTCAGGCGTCCCTTTCACATATCGTAGCACTCGCTTCGATGCAACCCAATGTTCTGCCTTAAGGGCAGTCATGAAACGAGAAATGTAGCTCACAGCAAAACTGAGATCAAGTCTAGTGGCAGTAAGGTAGATGAGGCTACCCAATAGTTGCCTGAACGCTGACTCATTCACCACTGGTGAGTCCAATTTAGCCGAAAGTTTCAACCCCTTCTCCATGGGAGTGGATGAGATTGTGCAATCTTCCATCCAAAATTTCTCCAGCAAACTCCTGGCATACTTTGACTAAGAAATGAAAATACTATCACCTGTTTGCCAAACTTCTACACCGAGACAATAGTGTAGGAGACCCAAGTCTGTCATATCAAATGCTCGACACAAATTTGACTTGACCTATTCAAACAAATGTAACCCACTGCCAATAATGATGATATCATACACATAGATAACAAGAAGGATGAGATCACTACCAATGCTCTTGACATACAAATTTGCATCTGAGGGACTCCTCTGAAACTCCTGTACAATCAAGTATTTGTCAATCTTCAGGTACCATGCCCTGGGTGCTTGCTTTAGGCCATAAGGAGCCTTCAGCAACTTGCATACCTTGTGCTCTTTGCTTGAAACCATAAACTAGGAGGCTGCGTCATGTAGACCTCTTCCTCCAAATCTCCATTGAGGAAGGCACTCTTCACAACCATCTGGTGGACCTTCCATCCAAACTGTGCTACCATGGCTAGGACAAGTCGAATGGTGCTCATCTTTGTTGTGGGAGCAAAGGTCTCTTCATAGTCAATACCTTCTGTTTGCGAGAATCCCTTAGCTACCAACCAAGCCTTGTATTTATCCAATGTTCCATTAGCTTTGTATTTCACCTTGTACACCCATTTGCAGCCAATGGGTTTCTTCCCTAGTGGAAGATTTACCAGAACCCATGAGTTGTTCTTCAAAAGACTATGATGCTCAGAATCCATAGCCTTTTCCCATTCAAGTTTACCCTTCACCTCCAAATAATATTGGGGCTCATAAACACTCTAAATGTTGGCCATAAGAGCAAAGTTCACTGTGTTTTTCTTGCTCTTGCCTCTAGACGATCTTCCCTCAACAAGCTCATCATCGTGAACATCACCAATGAGCTTCACCCACCACTTAGGACGAGGAGATGCATCTTCTTCCAAATCAGGATGATCATCATCATGACTTGGGCTACTTGGAATAATATCATCTGGACACCGATCAAGGTTATCCTAAGGGAAATCTGTTGGTATAGGGTCGTGCCTAGGAGATTCCACAATGTCAGAATCATCAAAATCCCTCCCTTCAGGTGGAGCTAATGGAAGCTTAACATCCAAATCCTTAGTCTTCAGAAGCTGATCCTCGAGACTCTTGATGGGAGAAGAGAGAAAAAAGAACCCACCTTTCCCATCAAACACAACATCCATATTGAATGTCAAACGATTAGTGTCCACATCAATCAGCCAATATGCCTTATGATTGCCATTGTATCCTGTGAAATATGCTAACCAATTTTTTTGAAAGTTTACACAACAGAACCAGAGATAGACAACTGGATTAGCGTTAGAACCAAACTGAAATCTGAACTTGGAAATGAAGAAATTACTCAACGTCAAGAATGTGCACTCAAGATCCCACTGAGGGCGAGGTGCTAACATATGACGGAGTGTTAAAACTTGAAATTAAGAACTGATAGGCGGATAACCAGCCATGAAAAACAATTCCACGCTACCACCAAACAGTGGGGGGAAAAGATTACACTAGAAACAATTCATCCGCTGCGGCGGGCATCCATAGAACTGTGGGGATTCACCACTTAGAGTGGGTACAAGAGTTACAATCAATTTAACCACACTGGCGGTATACCATCCAGGGGACTTAAAATGAGAATTTAATCAATTAGTTGCAGCAATAATAATCGGTTAGATTAGTACTACTAATCAGAACCTTACAATTCAAAATGACTGCAAATAAATGAATTACAATGATAGAGAAATGAGATAAGGAGATAAGAATGAATTCTAACAATGTTCTTTGCTTTCCAATGACTGAAAAATGAATTAAAACTAGAAACTGATGAATCTGATGTAAAATCCTGAGTTCTGGAAATTTATAACAGCAAACTGGAAAATAGTAAAATACTCATAACTCACTCATTTCACCTCCGAATTGACTGAAATTTGTTGCAAAGGATTCTCAAAAGATAGGCGACCAAACCAGGAGGAAGAAACAGCAGCAATTCACGTCCATTAATTTCTGGCACAATTCCCAATGCAGCTGAAAAAGTACGGCCTCCTTGAGAAATCGATTTTGCAAGTATAAAATAAATACTTGGAATTAAATTCCAATTCTTTGAGAAAGGTGGCGCCTTCAGTCAACAGATGGATGGCCAAAGTACCCAGAACAAAATAAAATTCACTCCAAAAGATATGAACAAAACTTAGCTTCAGCTGTAGCAAAAACCAGGAACTCAAAACTGTAAAAAACTCCAAAATTCATTAATCTTTGATGCTCAATCTGCTAGTCTGATGTTGAGAAGCAGCAATGTAGCCAACTAGGTGTTATATTGCAAACACGAAATTGGATGAAAGGCTAGGAGGTAGACATCCTCGAAGCAATATGTCAATTGTCATTTCGACAGCATAACTTTAGCATAATTTTCATGGATCAAATGCTGGAGCAAAAGCCTTCAATAAATAAGAGCTCACAAACTCTTCAAATGCCGGAGAAGCAGACCAAAAGACACAGGAGACCCTTCAATTTCCAAAAACCATTCAACTTCTCAAGGTGGCGTCCCAAAAGGCCTCAAGAAAATCACTTTATTCAAATAATATAAAAGTGGCGTCCACTTTCAAGATGAGAGAATATTTGAATAAAGAATAAATAAACTAATAATGAAGGCGTACCCTTCATGGCCCCACTTTAAAAACAACTTAAGTTATCTCCTTAGGCCAAGGTGGGGGTCAACAGTAAATTAGAACAAAATGCCATTAATTAAATATTTTTGCCAACTGAGGACCAAACCAAAATATAACAACTGCTCCAACAGCTAAGGATTAAGAATGGACAACTGCAACTGCCACAACTAGCATTTACTAAAAAAAATAGTAAATAATATGAAATGCCACAAAACTCCAAGCCAAGAAACCCTAATTTCACCTCATTCCAGTCTACGGGTTCCGGAATAGACTGATGAATGGCAATGCTGATCACTGATGAGAAGGGTACATTACAGTCCGCCCTCCTCGAAATTGCTTGTCCTCAAGCAACTGCAAAGATGGATGCAACAAAATCTGTTCACCTTCCCACGTAGCATCTTCAATAGGCAAATTCCTCCATCTAACCAAATATTCTTTGATTGTCCTTCTTCTCAAAGAACGTTCTCTAGTGTCAAGGATCTCTTCTGGAATCAACACTAAATGACCTTCCTCATCCAATGGAGGTAATTCTGATGTAGCCACCACATTGTGTCCAATTGCCTTCTTGAGGCGAGACACATGAAAAACATTATGTATTTTGCTTTCAGCTGGAAGTTCCAACTCATAAGCAACTTCACCAATCCTTTTGGTGATTTTGAAAGGACCATAAAAGCGTGGCTTCAACTTTTCTGCACCACTCTTCTTGAGAGAAGATTGTCTATATGGCTGAAGCCTCAAATAGACCATGTCCCCAACTTCAAAAGACCTTTCAACACGCTGCTGATCAGCGTATAACTTCTGCTGATTTTGAGCTTGTTGCAGATTTTCCTTGAGAGATTTCAAGATGTCTTGGCTTTGTTGTAACATATCCAGTGCTTGTGGAGCTCTACTATCACCAAACACTAAATCAACAAAATTAGTAGCCTCATAACCATAAAGAGCCTTAAAAGGAGACATCTTAATTGACATGTGATAAGAAGAGTTGTAACAATACTCTCCTAAATGAAGCCATTTAATCCAAGCTCGCTGCTGTCCTGAAACATAGTTCCTTAGGTAGCCCTCTAACCACTTGTTAACAATTTCTGATTGCCCATCTGTTTGTGGGTGATAACTTGTGCTTGGAGTAAGCACTGTCCCACTCAATCTGAAGATCTCCTGCCAAAAAACACTTAGGAACTTGCTGTCCCTATCACTGACAATTGTTCTAGGCAACCCATGCAAACGGAACACTTCTCTAAAAAACAACTCAGCCACTTGAGCTGCTGTAAATGAAGTGGTAACAGCAAAGAAATGAGCAAATTTCGTTAGTCTATCAACCACAACAAATATACAATCACGTCCTTGCACCTTGGGCAACCCCGTGATAAAGTCCATGGCAATACTTTCCCACTTCTGATTTGGAATGGGCAAAGGCTGAAGTAGACCAGCTGGATAAGAGTGTTCATTTTTATTTCTTTGACAAATAGGACACTCTCTAATGTAGTTCAAGACTTCTTCTTTCAACCCTTTCCTAGTGAATCTTTCACGAATCTGCTTATAAGTCTTGAAAATCCCTTGATGACCAGCAAGGGGAACATCATGAAACGATTGTAGAATCTTCTTCTTAAGCTTAGATTCTTGCACTAAAAAGATTCTATCTTTATAATAAATTAATCCATCAACCAACTTATACCTTTCATCAACCAAATGACCTTCTAACAAGCTGGTTGCAAACTGATTTTTAACATAATCAGCAGCAATTAATTCTTTCCAATCTGCTGATAACTCACAAATTGACTGCAAATGAGGCCTTCTTGAAAGAGCATCAGCCACTATATTATTTTTTCCTTTGACATATTCAATGTCAAAGTCATATGCTTGGAGTTTACTTACCCACTTTTGCTGCCTTTCATTCAATTCCTTTTGGCGCATGAAATGTTTAAGACTATTGTGGTCAGTCTTAACAACAAATTTACTTCCCACCAAGTATTGACGGAATTTAGACAAAGCATGCATGATGGCAAGCATCTCTTTGTCATAAATAGAGTAAGTTTTTTCTGCCCCTCTCAACTTTCGGCTCTCGAAGACAATAGGGTGTTTGTCTTGCATTAGGACAGCTCCAACACCTTCTCCTGAAGCATCACATTGTAATTCAAAAGGTTTTGAAAAATCTGGAAGTGCCAATACTGGACACGAACTCATGATTTGTTTAAACTTATCAAAAACCTCTTGTGCTTGCTTAGTCCAAAGGAAAGCTCCTTTCTTTGTAAGATCTGTGAGAGGTGCTGCTTGATGAGAATACCCTTTCACAAATCTTCTATAGAATCCACATAACCCCAAAAACCCTCTCAAATGAGAAATATTCTTTGGAGTTGGCCAATCAAGAATGGCCCTTATCTTTTCTGGATCCACTTTCACACCCTTTGAACTGATAATGTGGCCAAGGTATAAAAGTTCTGTCATCCCAAACTCACACTTTGATTCTTTGGCGAACAAACATTCCGCCTCTAAAATGTTAAGCACTTCTTCCAAATGCTTAAGGTGCTCTTCCCATGACTTACTGAATATGAGAATGTCGTCGAAGAAGATGAGCACAAACTTCCTCAACTGCTGTCTAAAAATCTTGTTCATACAAGATTGAAATGTGGCTGGAGCATTTGTCAAACCAAAAGGCATGACAAGAAATTCAAAATGCCCAAAATGGCATCTAAACGCTGTCTTCTCTATATCCTCCTCCCTCATTCTGATTTGGTGATAACCCGAACGAAGATCAATCTTTGAGAAAAACATTGCCCCATGGAGCTCATCAATAAGCTCATCAATCCTAGGGATAGGATATCTATTCTTGATGGTTTTCTGATTTAATGCGCGGTAGTCAACACACATACGCATTGTACCATCTTTCTTTTTGACCAGCACTACTGCAGAAGCAAATGGACTCTTGCTTGGTCTAATAAAACCACTTTCCAACAGCTCCTTGATGGCTTTTTCAATCTCATCTTTCTGCCTCTTTGGATAGCGGTAAGGTGTAGTTATGACCGGTTTTGCCCCTTCTTCTAATTCTATCACATGCTCAGAACCTCTTTCAGGAGGTCTTCCAGGAGGTAAGCTTCCAAAGACCTTGCTCTTCTTTGAAAGTAAGGCTTGAATATCAGGATGATATTGCCTTTTTTCCTCAACCGGATCAGCTGGTAGAACCATACATTCAGCAGCCCATTCAACCTGATCATGGCGGATCAGCCTTTCCATCCTCTTCAAAGACACAATTCGAGGGCCTCCATTTGACATCCCTCTTAGAACAACCTTTCTTCCATTAGACTGAAATTTCAGCTCCATGGTTTGCAAATTCAATGTGATCTCACCAAGAGATCGCAGCCATTGTATGCCCAACACAATATCAGTGTCTCCAATTCCCACCACATAAAAATCATCTTTAATCTCATGATTTCCCAATTGCAAAGAGAGGTTAGGAATCTTCCTTGTGCAAGACATAGTAAAACCATCAGCAACCATTACCTTGAAACCATCAAATTCTTCAGTCTTCAATCCTTTTCTAGCAACTAGTCCTTCATCAATAAAATTGTGAGTTGCTCCCGTATCAATTAGGGCAACTATCCTTTGTGAATTCACAACTCCATGAACCCTAAAAGATTCATTTTTTTGAAAGCTTGATAGTTGTGCAAAAGCACTACCATCTCCCACCTCTTCGGACTTGTCTTCTGGAGCTTCTTCACCTTCACTACTTGCTGATTCGTATTGCTGATCAGACGAATCAGATTCTGATCCATAATCAAGAATAGCCCTCCATTCGATTAGCTTTGCCTCTTCCATAGCAGCGATGACCCTTAACCCAAGGATCACGGCAAGTGTAACAAACTCCATCCTTTCTAAGCTGTTCTTTGAGCTCTTCGGACAGCCTTGGTGGAAATTTCTTGGGCAGATTTGAAGAAGGCTTTTTATCTTTCTTATGGCTGAATGGTTTTGAGTGAAATTTAGGCCTTGGGGCTGCCAACTCCATGCTCCTAGCTTTCTTGATAGCTTCATCTAGTGTTGGAGGATCAAATGCTTTGACCCAACCCTTCAAAGGCTCCATTAAACCTTCAGCAAAAAGAACTACAAGTCTTCTTTCAGTAATGTTTGGCACCATTACTGACAACCTCTGAAAATCAGCCACATAGCTCTCTAAAGATCCTTGTTGTCTCAATTGTGCCAATTCTCTAAATCTCAATTCTGGATCTTTGGTGTCAAATCTTTCAATCAGCTTATTGGTAAATTCTCCATATGTGCGAACTAGGTTATGGCCAAGAGTGACCAAACCATGAGTCGACCATTCATGAGCTATGCCATCTAAGTGCAAGGTAGCAAATTTGATAGCATCTTCTTCCGGCATGGGTCTGAGAGAGAGGTAGTTATCTAATTTCTGCACCCACGATCTGGCTGTACACTTATTAGTTATTACTACCATCAAAATGTTCCATAGTGATTTTACCCAATGCTTGGTAGAAGTCATTTCTAGGTGCCATAGGACGTTGTTCAGTCCTTCCTCCATTTCTTCGGCTCCTTTGATTCATGAATTGATCAAAGGTCCAAGTACCTCTCAAGTCAAGAGGTAAAGAAACGTACTCCATGTAAGCTTGACGAGCATCATCAGCAAAGTTTGGAGTAGCCTCAACTGGTTGTTGCTCTTCCCTTGGTGTGAAAACGGGAAAAAGGGGTCTAGAGGATGACCCACTATGAATTGCAGTATGCTGACCCACAATTCTGTCTCTAGTATTCACCTCAGGACTGCCACTATTATTATTTCCATTAACCCCACTGTTTTCTCCACTTGAGTTATTTTGGCGCTGAATGATATTTTGAGCTGCTTGCTGGTCCAACTTGGACAATAATCGGGACATCATGTCTATCATCCCATCAAACTTCTTCTCCACTCTATCCCTCTTCATTATCTCTCCTTACAGTGTCTGACATGACTACAACTGTCTGATCAACCACTTCCACTGAATTCTCTGAACCTTCCACTGTCTTACCAAGATCTCTTAGAACTTCTGAGAAGGTATCTGCTTCTAGAACGGGCGGAAATTGATGCTGATTTCTGGCCTGACTTCTGGTGTATGGTCTAGTGTCTCTGTCACTCATCAGTTAACCACTGCAAATTGCCACAAGATGGCAGGGTCTTCTGCTCTGATACCACTGAAATATGCTAACCAATTTTTTTGAAAGTTTACACAACAGAACCAGAGATAGACAACTGGATTAGCGTTAGCACCAAACTAAAATCTGAACTTGGAAATGAAGAAATTACTCAACGTCAAGAATGTGCACTCAAGATCCCACTGAGGGCGAGGTGCTAACATATGACGGAGTGTTAAAACTTGAAATTAAGAACTGATAGGTGGATAACCAGCCATGAAAAACAATTCCACGCTACCACCAAACAGTGGGGGGAAAAGATTACACTAGAAACAATTCATCCGTTGCGGCGGGCATCCATAGAACTGTGGGGATTCACCACTTAGAGTGGGTACAAGAGTTACAATCAATTTAACCACACTGGCGGTATACCATCCAGGGGACTTAAAATGAGAATTTAATCAATTAGTTGCAGCAATAATAATCGGTTAGATTAGTACTACTAATCAGAACCTTACAATTCAAAATGACTGCAAATAAATGAATTACAATGATAGAGAAATGAGATAAGGAGATAAGAATGAATTCTAACAATGTTCTTTGCTTTCCAATGACTGAAAAATGAATTAAAACTAGAAACCGATGAATCTGATGTAAAATCCTGAATTCTGGAAATTTATAACAGCAAACTGGAAAACAGTAAAATACTCATAACTCACTCATTTCACCTCCGAATTGACTGAAATTTGTTGCAAAGGATTCTCAAAAGATAGGCGACCAAACCAGGAGGAAGAAACAACAGCAATTCACGTCCATTAATTTCTGGCACAATTCCCAATGCAGCTGAAAAAGTACGGCCTCCTTGAGAAATCAATTTTGCAAGTATAAAATAAATACTTGGAATTAAATTCCAATTCTTTGAGAAAAGTGGCGCCTTCAATCAACAGATGGATGGCCAAAGTACCCAGAACAAAATAAAATTCACTCCAAAAGATATGAACAAAACTTAGCTTCAGCTGTAGCAAAAACCAGGAACTCAAAACTGTAAAAAAACTCCAAAATTCATTAATCTTTGATGCTCAATCTGCTAGTCTGATGTTGAGAAGCAGCAATGTAGCCAACTAGGTGTTATATTGCAAACACGAAATTGGATGAAAGGCTAGGAGGTAGACATCCTCGAAGCAATATGTCAATTGTCATTTCGACAGCATAACTTTAGCATAATTTTCATGGATCAAATGCTGGAGCAAAAGCCTTCAATAAATAAGAGCTCACAAACTCTTCAAATGCCGGAGAAGCAGACCAAAAGACACAGGAGACCCTTCAATTTCCAAAAACCATTCAACTTCTCAAGGTGGCGTCCCAAAAGGCCTCAAGAAAATCACTTTATTCAAATAATATAAAAGTGGCGTCCACTTTCAAGATGAGAGAATATTTGAATAAAGAATAAATAAACTAATGATGAAGGCGTACCCTTCATGGCCCCACTTTAAAAACAACTTAAGTTATCTCCTTAGGCCAAGGTGGGGGTCAACAGTAAATTAGAACAAAATGCCATTAATTAAATATTTTTGCCAACTGAGGACCAAACCAAAATATAACAACTGCTCCAACAGCTAAGGATTAAGAATGGACAACTGCAACTGCCACAACTAGCATTTACTAAAAAAAATAGTAAATAATATGAAATGCCACAAAACTCCAAGCCAAGAAACCCTAATTTCACCTCATTCCAGTCTACGGGTTCCGGAATAGACTGATGAATGGCAATGCTGATCACTGATGAGAAGGGGACATTACATCCTGTTAGCATCAACTTCTGGCTCTTGGAATCCAGCTTGGTCCTCTTGGCATCTGGAATCCAAACATACGTAGTCGAACTAAAAACCTTGAGATGAGTGATTCTTGGTTTCCTCCCAAACCATGCTTCCTTTGGCATCATCTTCTTGACAGCCTATGTGGGAGACCGGTTAGGAAGGTATACTGTAGTATACACTGCCTCAACCCAAAACTTATTGGGAACATTTTTGTTCTCCAACATACATTGGGCCATTTCCGTGATGGTATGGTTCCTCCGCTCAACAACACCATTTTGTTGCAAGGTATAGGGTGTGGTAAGTTGATGCTTAATATCGTGTTTAGCACAAAAGTCAGTGAATTGGTTTGAACAGAACTCACCCCCATTATTTGACCTGAGTTATGATTTGACATCCGGACTCTTTTTCAACTAATGCTTTAAACTTCTAAAATTCATTAAACACTTATGGCTTTCCTTGAGAAAATATACCCACATTTTCCTACTAAAATCATCAACAAACAAAAGGAAATACCTAGAATCAGTGACCAATGCAATATTCAGTGATCCACAAACATTCGCATGAACCAGCTCTAGAACCTTGGATGCTCTCCAAGACTTTCCATCTAAAAATGGAGTACAATGTTGCTTCCCTGCTTGGAAAGCTCTGCAAACACCATGTGTTTGCTATTGAATCTCAAGTAAGCCCTCTATCAAATTCTCTCAAACCAACTAAGAGAGGTAGGCAATGTTGAGATGCCCATACCGTTGATGCCAAAGAGTGTTGATTGATGACCACTTCGCAGTCCTCAGAATCTCCAATATCAACAAGCCAATACAAACCATGATCCTCGAGCCCAACTTCCACAGTTTTCTCGGACTCCTTATCAACAATTCGGCACTTGCGTGAACTGAAAACGATGACTTCAAACAATGTCACATAATCTGACTCACCGAGAGCAGATTGAGCTCCATGCCCTGCACATAGTATACATTGAGAAATATTAAATTTCTCCCACTAGATGTGATCTGAACGTTGCCCTTGTCAACAATTGTACACTATTCGCCAACCACCAAAGATGAAAGAGTTGGAACAAGCCATATACTCCATGAACCATTCTCTCCTATTTGTCAAATGTCGAGAGGCTCCAAAATCAATGTACCACGCAAATGATTTGACATGATCTGCTAATCTTTCGACCATCAATGCATAAGAGGTAGACTCTTGCTCAAAATGCATAGATGTCATCCCTCTCGTTGTCCAAAAGCACAAAAAAATGAGGTACAAGACAGTGATCAATTGGCACGAATCCCAAGGTGATCAGTTGACACAACTCTCACGATTTTGTTTCAAAAAATCGAGAAAAACTCAAACTTCGCCCTAGGCAACAGAAAAGGCACAAATTTTAGAAAAAAAAAAATCAAAAAATCTCTTCACAAAACCACGATTTTACCAAAAAACCGCCAAAAGTATATCAAAAAATTGGCTCACGAATTTCGGTTTGCAAACCCTAGCTGAAATTTTTAGTAGAAACAACAAAAGAAATTCAAAAAACTATGGCCGAAAATCAGAAAAAAAAAAATCTTCAAAAACTTAGAAAACCCTAGGCAGCATGTTTCAGCAAACCTTGCCGAGAAAAAACTCTACAAATGTTCAAACCCTAGATAGGTCGCACAAGAGACAGCAGAAAACCCACAAAAAATTGGCAAATCGCGAGTAGGAACAAACTTTCGCAATTTTTGCAGGTCGCTGAAACCCGTCCAAAAACTCTTCAAAAACACCCATGATGCAAATAGGATGGTCGTGTGCGAAACGCCCGCTCAGAAACCCGTGTTTACAAACCGAGAAGATCACCCAAAAACGTAGAAATACATTGCGATTTTGTGCAGAACAAAAACCTTATAGTTGCAGTGGATTTTTCTTCCCAATCGTTGCGAACTTTCTCAAATCCGCCACAAAAACGCATGCACAGACTCACGCGGAATTTGCACAGAAGGTTGTGATCTGCTTCAAATCAAACTTGAGATTTTGAACAGAGAATAGACACGATTTCTTCAAAAAAGAACTTGCAAATCTTCCAAAACCTCAGTCGCGATTTTCAAACAAAAAAGAGAACACAATTTCTTCTGCAAAAAACCTCAAAATTTGCAAGCAAAAGATCCGCGATATTGCACAGGAACCTTCAACAATTTTCAAAGAAACCCTAGGTCTTGAAAATCAGAAAAAGAATCACGATTTTTTCATTAAAAAAATCAGTCAAAACAAGGAGAGGAATACTCCTTAAATAATAAAGTACAAGACGATGTTTCTAAAAAGAAACAATCGTAAACTAAAGCAAAAACTGAAAGTTGCTAAAACTAACTAAAGTAAACTAACAACTAAGATGACCATTAAATATTACAATAATACTTTAATAGATATTTGATAATTAATGAAGTTCAATAGTTGTTCACTATTTCTCGTTTATTACAATTTTGCATAAATCAAAAAAATACAAAAATATTGTAAGGCTCAAGAATATTTTAAAAAGGGACATTACAAAAGTTGACAAAGGAAAGTTGAGATGATCTTGCCAAGAGAATAGCTGCACTAGAGAATAATATGGAAAGAGTGATATAATCAGAAGAGAACATTGTCTAATAGCAAGAGTTTGCGGTCAAGAACCAAGATATGGTGGTTCATACTCTAGCCAACAAGTTTTGTTAGAAACCAAGATCAGACATGCAAACCAAAAAACCTTCCACAAAATAGAAAAACAAAAAAAAGTAAAGCTATTGCAAAAAAATGTGCAAATAATATTATTCAGGAATTCATAATTACATGAGATGACTTGCTTTATAAAAGCAAAGTATGCATAACCCTAATCTTATCTTGAGCAACAAGATAGCTCAATAAAATAAGGATGACAATAATAAACCTAGGAATTAAAATATTACCTAAGTAAACTTATGCAAGTGTAATTAAATATTAATTACACTAACACCCCTCCATAAGTGCAACTTAGGGAGACTAAAAAAGCATGCACCTAAAACTAAGATGAATGCAAGAAAGCATGAATGGGTCCTGGCAACAAGGCCTGATCAAGTACCCATGTACAAATGCAATAATGAGGCAGAGAAGGAAAACCCAGTGGGACAAAACCCCCCCTACAATGAGATGACTACTGCAAAGAAGCACTAGAAGAACACCGGAACCGCAATCCGACAAGCAAAGAAAGATACTTATATTTACAAGAAACCAAATGAGTCACTGAAGGACTCGGGCGGAATCATAATAATGCAACAGCAGACTCAATGCCACGGAACACTGGAAAACTCACAAACTGGAACAACCCTGGAATCTGTGAAACAACAGTAGATGAAATGATGACAAAATCTGGAAGCCATGTATCTCGATGCCGATGCCAAATTGAGACTAAAACTCTTCCATGGGAACAAGTACCATAAAGACTTTGGAACATTAACCATAAAAACATGGCCCTCAAACTGAGATGGATCTGAACCAATGTGGATCAATAACCATAGGCTCCCAATCTGAAATGTGAACCAATGTGAATCTGATATGTGTCAAGCAAGAGCAAGATGTGGCCAAAAGAAACTAAGAAACTAGATACAACCCATATGAGTTGTCATCAAAAAACAAGATGGAGATCAAAGTGCATGCACACTCTAATTAGATTATTATGCAAGAAACCCCCCTGATGGAACTTTATATTAGTTCATTTATTACAATACCCAACGATTGTAAAAGGAGAGAATGCTAAACATGAATAAACAGAAAATAAAATGATGTGGTACTGAAATGAAGTGCAACGATTCAAGTTTCACCCTTCCAACTGCCAAAACATCCAAGTAATCTCCAAAACACCCATTGGGACAAATCTAGAATAACGATCAACTTGGAACAGATACAGAAAAAAGTGCATGAACAACATAGAGCTCCTCAATACCTTTCCAACGCCACAAAGATGGCAAAAATCAGAGATCGTGGCAAAAAGTTATGAGCTTGGAAGCCATAAATGAACATCTGACTTCAAACAGCAATAAATGCAGCTAAACCAAAAAATACTGAAAAATAAACTGCACCACAAGATAGTGCTCGGAACTAGCTTTCTGGCGATATCTTGTTTGCCCAATTTAGATACCGTATGCCCAAGTTATGCCAAAAAGAAAAAAAGTGCTCCTTTAGGGCAAATGGGGGCTAGGAGGGGGGGCTTGGAGTGTCGTATTGCCGCTGACGTTAGCACTTTACGAGCAAAAATTTGACGGCTATCTGGCCATCGCTGAAAAAAATTAGCCCCTCCCGCAGGAAAAAAAAATTGACAGTCATCGAAGGTGAAAGAATTTTCGGCGGAATATTCCCTACCGCCTAGGTTTCGCCACAGCCGGAAATTGTTTGGTCGCCGGTTCATTGATGTCGGCCGCTGAGAGTTGAAGGCTCGCCGGAAGTCTGCAAGGTGCGGATTTTGAAGGAAGCTGACGGCTTCAAGGCTGCCGCCGGCCTATATGGGGCCCACCTGCGCGTGGAAGCCAAGGCCCGTTGCGGCCTGCAATGCAAGGTACGACCCTATTGTGTAGGGTATGGCCCTAAACGCGGGCCCTTTTTTCTTTTTTTCAATAAAAAATCAAAAACCTTTTGATTTCATTTTTTCTTTGAAATTTTTGATTTTTTTGTAGGTAAAAAATATTTTAAAAAACCTGATTTTTTTTTTAAATGCGTGCACAGGGGCCGTACACAGACCGTACGGCTTCTGAAACAAAAAAAATTGCCGCAGAAGCTCCCGACGCCAAAATAGGTCGTCGAGTTATATGTCGATTTTTGTCTCTCAGACGCTTTGGATCTGATGGTGAGGTTTGATATGCCTGAAAATGCACTAGAAGCTTCACAACTCCCAGATCTGGCAAATCTTCAAACCCTCATAACTTTGGCATAAAATGTTGGATTTAGGCGAAACAAAAGTCGATCCTGACTTTTTCGATAGCCCTGGACTCGAAAATGAACTCAGATTTCCTCCAACGTGCGCAGAAAGTGACCCTGCAAGAGCACCCAAATAGAGAGACAATTTGAAGGCATGAAACCCTCAAGGAACCCCGAACTACTTTACACTGAATCTCTCCAAAAATCTGAGAAGGGGCTAAATATCAAGGCTTTGATACCATGTTAGAAACCAAGATCAAACATGCAAACCAAAAAACCTTCCACATAAGAGAAAAACATAAAAAAGCAAAACTATTGCAAAAAGATGTGCAAATAAATATTATTCAGGAATTCATAATTACATGAGATGATTTGCTTTACAAAAGCAAAGTATGCATAACCCTAATCTTATCTTGAGCAACAAGATAGCTCAACAAGATAAGGATGACACTAATAAACCTAGGAATTAAAATATTACCTAAGTAATTTTATGCAAGTGTAATTAAATATTAATTACACTAACAAGTTTGATGTTGGAAATGAACCCAAAGAATAAGAAGACGAATAAATGGGTTAAGTGCAAACTCTAACGGCCAAGGTAAAGTTTGAACATACTCCTTTTAAGGTTAAAAATAAAGTGGAAATCATGACTTTCAAAGGATAAGTAAATGTTGAGTTGCTAGACAAATCATTAAAGCAAATAGAGATATTTTTTACTGTGTATAATGTTAGTGAGCCTCAAAAGATTTCTTTTGTATATTTCAAAATCTAAGAAGGTGCTCTAATTTTGTGGGAAAGTTATTTATCGTGGAAGAATTTTCATCCTATTGGGCATGAAACTAATTAAAAAATCAAGTCGCAATATGTCAAACAAATGAGTGGTCAAAGTGTGCAATACTATACTACAAAATTCCAAGGACAGGCCATGTTGATGGGCTTGGACTTAGAAGACTAAAATAACATGACCAAGTACATTGGAGAGATCCATTCCTACATAAGGAGGAAAGTCATCTCAAGCAAGCTAAAGAATTGTGACAAAGCATCTCAGAAAGCATGCATTGAAGAAGAGAGAAAACAAGGACAAGGAGAATCCTCGAAGCAAAATCAATCTACAAATCAGCCCAAGAAAGATGAAAATCAGCCATACAAATTCTATACAAAGGTAAGAAAAATGCCACCACTTTGCATGATGGTAAAGATCCTGAGGATCATTGGAGCCATTGTTTTGTTAATGGGCATTATAATGCAAAGTGTTGGAAGTTGCATCTGAAATTACATCCTAAGAACTGCTCCATGTAGTTGCCAATAAATAAATGAATAAGTTAATTTGTAATTTGTTAATTTGTCAGTTGGTAGTTACCGACGGTTGACATTCTCAACCAACGTCAGCTTGCTATATATTTCCTTATTGTACTCATAGCCGGGGACTGCATGCATGTTTCATGTAACTATTGCATATCTGATGAATGAATGAATACACGACATATCTTTTGAGCATTGTTATGAGTAATTGTTATATTCTATTATTATGTTATTTCTGTTTACTCTGTCAATCATTGAAGTAAAGTTACTGAGTAAACATTTGGCACCATCCATGGCATCTTTGGAGGACAAAGAAGGGATAAAGATCAAAGACAATTCAGGTGTAGATGAAAGATAAGGGGGTCACTACTACCAATGCACCTAGCACGGAACAAAAAGAAAAGAATATATTCAAGTCAAAAAGCCAAAGGTAAATGCACTTTGTAGATACTCAATCTCAATATAATCTGATTTCAGATAATATTATTGGAAAGTTTGGTCTAATAACATACAATCATCCTCACCCTTATTTATGTGGTTCCTCTTGATGCATTTGACATAATATTTGAAAGTCGTTACTTGTATCTTAGAGGGCTAACAAATATATATGGGTCAAAGTTGGGATCCAATATATCAACAAGGAAGATCAAAGCAAGGACCACACTTGCCCTTGTAAGTGCCAACCAAACAATTAAAGTTATTCAAGAAAATAATGGTTTTGTTTATTTCTATTTTAAGGATAGACAAGAGGATGGGCTAAAAATTTCTCCAATTGATTGTGCTAGCGAAGGTTTGAAAAGTTGCTAGGTTCTTTTCAAGAAATGTTTCAAGCCCCTAAAGGTTTGTCACCAAAAAGAGAGGTAAAACTTGAGATTCAATTGCTTCCCAAATCTCCATTACCTAACATTAGTTTGTACAAGCAATCGCTTTGGGAGAGCAATGGAGAAGAGAGATAACCTCAACAGTTACAACAAGAGTCATTTAGCCTAGTATTTTGCCATGTGGATCACCCATTGTCATGGTACAAAAGGATGGCTCTTAGAGAATGTGGACAAATTATAAAGCCTTGAACAAGATCATCATCATTAAAAGTTTTAAAAGATGTATTCCATATATCCTCCGTCATATGAACTTGATGGTACCTGGATTTGAGATCCAACTCAAGAAAATACTTTACGTGTTCAAGGTTGTACTTCCCTTAGGTTTATGAAATGCACTAGCTACACCTATGAGATTAATGAATGATGTGTTGAGACCTTCTCTAGATACATGTGTTCTAGTGTATCTAGATGATATTTTGGTTTTTAGAGCTACACCAAAACATCTAATCCATTTGAGACAAGTCTTACAAGTGTCGAAAGAAAAACTACTTTTATGCAATATGAAAAAATGTCAATTTACAAAGCAATCACAGGCCTATCTAGGCCATGAGGTTGGAAGTTGAGAACTAATTAGCTTACAATTAGTAATGTCACATAAAACAGAAGTTTTGTTGAAAAAATACAGTACATGAGCAAATTTATTCTAGCTTTCTACATGATTGCAACACCTCTACATGCTATTGTGGCAAGTGGGAAAAAAATTTATCGACATAAGGAACATGATAACAATATTTTTGAGTCAATGAAACATAAAGCTAGCAATGCTTGCTCTTTGTAATTTGCAACAGCCATTCAAGATAGAGATAGATGCAAGTGAGTATGCCATTTGTAAACCATAGATTGCATCACAAGTTTTGTTGCACCACGAGTACTCACAAGGTTTACTTGCAAAGTTTATTGTTGAGTTGTTAGGAAAAACTTGTTGATTTTTTTGGCAAGTACAAACAAAAAATTCGAGAAAAACACAAGGTAAGTGCAGAAAACATGTGGAAACTTGTCTTTAAAACCCCCATTCACTCTTCTTCAACAAGCACAGTAGCAAGCAAGCATTCTAGTTGAAATTGGGAAGATTTTTTTGCAGGTTTGAGGAAGAAATTTCTAGAATTTCAGATTTGCATCAAGTTAATTCCTTTTTTTTCTTATTTTTTTCAAGCATATAAATTTGTAAATCATTTCTAATTTTTTTATCATGTCAAATTTACATATTTTATTGGATTGATTCAAGTTTTCTGAACTTGTTTATTGATTAAAATTTAAATGATTTACACTAATTTGAATCATTTTTGTTCGTTTTGTTTATTTTTTCTAAATATAGGGTTTATGTTTTAAAGTCAAAAGATGTTATTTTGTCAAATTCGTTAATTCAATTACCATATTACATTTAATTTATTTTTTGTATTTAAATTTTGCATTAATAAAAAAAAATCATATTCAAATTCCCATAATTTTTTAATCACTATTTTTTTGTTCTTATCAATATTGCAAATTAATATGCAAAGACATTGGCATCCGTCTTTACATCTAGTTCGAACTCGGCAATCAAAATCCATCGCATTGAAATTAGACCCTCTAGAATCTGTGACCTCGCTTAGAAATATGTCATAATAGGACCAGTAGCAAGGACAGTGATTTGTAACTAGTGCACAAAGACATTTAGTGCATGCATCAATCACGTCAAATACCATCTTGCAAGCATTCCTAATTGCGATTTCAAGCTGTCTAGCAGCCCCATAAAAGGTTAAATGAGAGATTATTCATTATAGCACTTCTTGCATCACTAGATGAAAAGAAATTGGAGAGGGCTAGAGCACAAGCAGCTATTGCTCTTGATCTGCGAATAGAATCCGATGTATGACAAGTATTGTGGGGTCTAGTTGTCGTCCATGCATACATGGCACATCCACCTCATCTAGCTCAAGTAGACCTCAGACATAGAGTATTTTGTGCCTAGGAACATACAAGAAGAACAACCTTCATTGGAAGCTACAAGGTGGAATAAGGAGGCACACAAAGAAACAAATAAGGCATGCACAAATTTTTGGTATTGCAACTACCTTCCCTTCAACGTGGCAAGGAGTTCATATTGGGAGTATTTGGTGACAACATTGCCAGTTGCAAGCAAAGGGTACAAGGCGCCCTTTCCTGTTGATGTTATAGGAGCAGCGTCGGGCTTCTACTTCCAACCCAGATCATGCAATGGAGACAATTTAAATGATAGCCTAACGGCTATTTAAATTACAAGACAATAATCGATGAAGAGGCGCTTCATCAATTTAAACTAATATTTAATCATTGCTAATGAGGCCGACATTTAGAAGACACGAATTTTTGAAGTGTTGCGATTTTTTGAGGCCGACTTCCTACATCTTGAAGACACGACTTTTGGTGGAGGCCGACATGGAGATTGAAGAGATGCGTCTCCTTCTTCTTACTTGTATATATATAATCGATGCTTCCCCATTGTATCCTTCATATTCAATATTCATCATAGTTCGATATCCATAAGTGCAAGTTGGTGTAGTAAGAAGATTATCAAGTGCAGATCAATATATTTGTAGAAGGCTGAGTTTATATTATTGCTGTGTTAGCATCAGATTGTGGTGCT
This sequence comes from Sequoia sempervirens, assembly GCA_007258455.2. Classification (NCBI taxonomy): domain Eukaryota; kingdom Viridiplantae; phylum Streptophyta; class Pinopsida; order Cupressales; family Cupressaceae; genus Sequoia; species Sequoia sempervirens. Next base: position 29,931 of record VDFB02269760.1, on the reverse strand, counting down.
CTTTCTTGGCCTTCATATCGGCCTCTTTGTAAAGAAGACATTTATTGATATTCAATATATAAGTGATATATTGTTGCTGGGCTTTTCTCCCTCAAGTGGAGGGTTTTCCCAAGGTATATGCTGTGTTATTGTGTCTGATTTTTTGAATTAAATTTCTGCTTTTCATCTGATCATAAAAACTAACATTTCCAAGAGAGTTCAGTGGTTGTTTGCTCCAAGATGCTATTGTAGATATAAAACAAAAAGTGAAAGATCAAAAGAAGCAATGGCAAAATTTTGGATGCACAATTCTTTTAAATGGATGGACAACTAGAAGGAGCCCCAGCCTTGTCAATTTTTCAATCGCTTCAAATGGCGAGTTAATTTTTTTTATGTCAATTAATGCCTTCAACAAAATAAAGAACATAGAAACTTTGAGGTTGATGTTAGAGAATGTCATCTTAGAGGTGAGCATACAAAATGTTGCCAAAGTTGTTACTGACAATGCAATGGCATATGTGACAGCCAAAAGATTGCTTCAAGAGAGGCATCCAACAATTTTTGAGACCACTTGTGTAGCCCATTGCCTTGACCTTCTTTTGGAAGACATAGGTAAAATTGCTTGGGTGATACTGATTGTAGAAAATGCAAGAAATATAACAAAATATATTTATAATCACCCATGGGTTCTTAGCTTGATAAGAGATCACACCAAGGGGAAAGAGCTTATGTGATTGGATGCCACGAGGTCTACAACTCATTTTCTAATATTACAAAGTATTTCTAGTTTATGGACTCCTTTGAAGTAGATGTTTGTGAGTCAAGCATGGATAGACTCAACATATTCAAAGAAAGTTGATGGAGAGAGGACGGTAAAAACAATTTTTGATGATATTTTTGCAAAAAGAGCTTAGAGATTGTCAAGTTAACTTCAAACTTCAACTGAAATTTCAAATTGAATTCTTTATTTTTTAACTTTAAAATATTTAGTTCCATTGTAAGTTGTAAATTAAATTTGTTTGTACTTTGTACTTTTGTAGGTATCGAGGCCATTGGTGAGGGTTTTGCACTTGGTGGGTGGGGAGTAAAACCCACTGGGATATATTTATGAGGCCATGGATAGGGCCAAAGAAGCCATTCAAAACTATTACAAGAGGGATGCAAGTAGAAAAGCCCTTATTTGGGAGATCATTGATTAGAGGTAGAACAATCAACTCCACCAACCCCTTCATGCAACAAAGTACTACCTAAACCCCAATTTTTTCTTCTCTAATAGCTCCACAAATGCTAATGGAGAGGTTATAGAGGGCTTATCCACATGCATTGAGAGCATGACACTCAAGGTTGAGGTGAGAGACCTCATTACTTCTAAGTTGCAGAATTATAAGCAAGCTAGGAGGAGACTATTTTCTTCGCCATTCGCTATATGAAGATCCACCTAGACACCAGGTAAGAAAAACTGAAGTGTCATATCTTGCAAGTTACAAATTACAATTATTAATAGACTATTGTTTATTTACGAACTCTTGAATATTTTATTTGTGGGTTCTTAGTGGGATGATTGGTGTGGAAATACCCCAAAACTCCAAAAGTTATCCCTCCAAATTTTGTCTTAACCTTGTAGTGCTTCTAGTTGTGAGTGCAATTGGAGGATGTTTGATGGCATTCACATGAAGAATGCGTAATAAGTTGACTCAACAACACCTCAATGACCCTGTGCAATACAACCTCGGGCTTTGCACAAGACAAGTGGATGACATATCAAAGTAGCCTATTGATTTGGATTAGATTGATCCCTACAATGACTCTTTTATTCAATGCAAGAAGGTAGCCTATTGATTTGAATGAGATTGATCTCTAGTAGACAATTGGAGCAAAAAACTTTTGTTTTCTTCATGGGGGGAATCCTCACATCATGTCTCTTTTATTCAATGCAAGAATGTAGCCCAAATTGCGATGATCAAATCTTCTATGCCAAAGAGTAGTGGATGAATTGGTTTCTACTATAGGGGCCTAGTCTTCAAAAGTGACATCAACCAATTGAACCGTTTTTCAACCCCTAAGGTACAAGCAACAATATCACCTTTGTGAGACTTGTATGAAATAAGACAAGGTTTCTCACCATCATGTCAATCAAACTCAACAAAATTGGCACTAATAATTGACTTACTGATAAGAATTTTTTCATGAACCCTACAAAACATAAAACCAATGTAAGTTGGCACTTGTGAGTCTTGAGTGGTAAATAAATATCCCCAAATGCCTTGCACCTCATAGTATGTACCATCATCAAATGAACTTGCCCATATTAAGTTGTAGAGCCACTCCTATTCACCTGCCATGTGTTTGGATGCAACAAAATCAACATACTAGATAGGACTATCAAAAGTGAAAGCTGAGTCTCAACAACATACAAAAAAACTTCATCAAAATCACCTATGGAAGCAAATTTGCAATTCTTTTTCTACCAATAGGGATACTTCTTCTTGTCCCCCTGAGAATTCTTTTATGGATTTCATTCTTTAGATTCACTATTGGCAAATGAATTGTACCAACATTCTTGAAGATTGTGTCCTTGCTTCCCACAAATGAGACTTCTTTTTCCAGGCAGATGAATTTTCTTCTTTCGATTTGGATGAACCTAACGGGCCACTTAGACATTTAGGTTTCTTTCTCTCTAGTAAGACACAAGGGCCTAATTATCTAAGGATTTTAAGGTCTCATCGTGAATTGCTTCTTCTTGTTGAAGAAAACTTACCAACTCCTCAAAAGATGGATTTCTACAAGCCACATTGAGACATGTGACAAACATGCAAAAGGTAAGGAGCAATGCTCTCAAGAAAATGGGTACAATAGAGTTATCTAATACAATTTCCATAACACTTGCAATGATGTCCTAATCTCTCCTACTCTTCTAAAAAAATTTGTCACCATTTTTCATTTGCAAACAATGTAGTTGACACTAAAATGGAGAATTTTATTCTCAATTTTATTCATATACTATTTTGACACAATCCCAAGCCTCTTTCGCAATTATGGTTGTTCAGATGTGAGGCTAAACCTCGTTGAAAACACCAACCAAGACTATCAATTTGGCCTTCTGATTGGCCTTATCATATGGTCTTTGCTCATCTCCAACTTGTGCAATTTGGTGATTCTTCCAAGAACCATCTCTCACAAATCTTCAAACTCAAGTTGAGTTTGGACCTTAGTTTTCCAAGTAGAATAATTATCACCTCTCAATAGTTGATAGTCAGAAAGCATTATTTTGTAAGCATTGGAAGCCATTTTATAAGATGTGGGGGTCCTTATCTCTCCAACAAAAAATATGTTCACCCTTATTTCTCCCCGACAATTTACAAGGTCAATTCCATAGACATTGTTGTTGCAACTACTTTACATGTTAGATACAATAATTTGACACAACATTACCCATAAATGTGATTCAGAGGCACTATTTATACCAAATGCTACAACTATTGTTACAAAACCCAGCAAAGAAATTGATTGTAATTATTACAAAATTTGCTTTTATTGTATTTTTGCTCAAAAATATATTGTGTACAAAAAAATATATGTAGTTTTTTATTTTCATTTGACTTGAAACTATATTATTTGCGCTTCTTGTGTTTTTATTTGAACTTTTGAAAAACAATACAAATCTTTAAAAAATAATTAATTTTTTTTATTGTTTCAAATTATTTTCAAAAACTAAAGTTAGATTTCCCTAATTTTTTATAATCTCCAAACTTTCACAAAAATAAACATGCAGCTTCTAATTTTTCATGTTCATGGTGGAGTCATTTGAACGACAACAAATCTATAACCCCCAGGCCTACATGGCTTCCACATAGTCTTCAAGTGGCCTCTCAAATAGTAGCTCCTTGTCTTCACACCAATGTTTTATGGTTATTCCTCCTTTCACAAATGGACAAAAAACCTCTATAGCAAGGTAGGTAACTTCTTTTCGGCATTGTTTTTCTCAAGTTCTAACATTTTTAATGTTGAAGTAGCTTTACTCAAAAAGAAACAAGGATTCAAAGGGTGAACGCAAGCATAAGAAGAGGTCACTCTTACACGTGTGGCAACAAATGGCACCCATTTTCCACATTTCTTTCTTATTTCATGTTGCAAATGCAGTGTGTGACCTCTATACTATTCCCATGCAAAAAACCTTTTCTTCAGCATTCTAATATTTGTATTGCATCTCCTCTACTCTACATCAAGCTTTATGTCTTCACACATGCACAAGACTTAGTGATGTATCGAGGTTGAACAACTTCAATTGCAATTGTATGAATTCCAATTCTGAATGAAATCATACAAATCTTCTTACTTGTTTAGTGCTTCCCATTGTGTGTTGCACTCTTTTATGTGACAAAAGACTTCTCCATCAACTAAGGCCCTTATCAAAGCCAATGCCTTAGAATTTTTATGCCTTTGGATTTGCATTTTTGCCTTCACTATTAGTTCATTTGGTTGTGTGTCTACATCACAAATGTCAAACCATAAATCATTGAAGGTGAGAGTATTCTCAACTTGCCTTGACCATTCTAACCAGGTGTCCTCCTTGGTAATTGTTCTACCAACTATTGATGTGATTAAATGCATTTTGTTGTCAATGGGAGATGAATCTGTTTCGTGTCACTCCAATAAGTTTCCTTTCTTATATACCACAAGACCAATATACCAAGCCTCTTGATGTTCTTGCCCTTCCTATATACTCATCGATACGTAGAAGAAACCCATCCTTTCGATGTATCCATTGGTGCATGAAAGAAATTTTAATGCATTTGAGAGTACAGTAGTGCCTGGCACTTAAGAAACACATGAAAAGGATTTTTCCTATCAATCAAATCTACTTATAGAAGGAAATCCTTGTATACAAATGTAGCTTCCCTATATACTTGGAATTTTTTACCATCAAGATTTACTTCTAATGATAGAGATGAATGGGTAACAAAGGAAAATGGAAAAATTAGAAGTTGTGTTCTTACTTGTCCTAGGGTCAAATCCTTAAATGTTGTGGATATGTTAACAACTTAACATTGGGTGTGATCGTTCAAGGGCGATGACTTTACCCATAAATGTGAACCAAAGATATTGCATATACTGAACACTAGTATTTGTTTTAGGTTTGCAAAATTGTTTGAATTTTGAATTTTTTGCTGCAAAAATTAAAAAATGATATACTACTTAGCTTGCAATATGCAATGTCTAAAAATACCCCAAAAACTACTCTAAAATGGGTAAAATGACCACCTAAAACATATCCTTGTACTAATTAAAACTTCCACCCTTTTAAATAGAACATTGTGGTTTTGAACTAAAACACCCAGCTACATTAAAGCACCACCACACTATTTTAAAATACCTCTGCACTATTAAAAATGACTATTTAAAAACCCACCCAATTTTACAAAGATCCAACTATATGAAAATATACAATTCTGTATTTTTGTAAAATCACTCCAACTAAAACAATTGTAAACCCTAAGCACCTGAATATCAAAAAATCCTCAACTTTTGATTTGAGAATCATACAAGCCTATGAAGGTGGCAATAGAGGCATGGAAAATCAATTGAAAAGGTCAAGCAAAAGAATACACATCAATAGATTGATAGAAGGCCTACAAGCATTGAACAGGAGGCTCAAGGTAGAGTGTGTTGAACAAGATGCATGTGAGAGCCATAAGGAATAGAGTTAGGAAGCCATAAAGAAGGCTTGCAAAAATGGCATCAGCAAAAATAGGATCGAGTGCTGTTTGAAAGCTCCAACATCAATATGCCAACCAAGCAAGGACAAGAGTAGGGGCTCCTCAATCTCTTCTTGTTATAAGGGCTCAACTCTAATAGCATTTGAGAGTTGTACTCGAATGTTAACAAACCAGGATTGAATTAAGCAAACATGGAGGCAAGCTGAAACGAGGGCAAGCAAAGACAAAATTGGTGCATATGAAAAAATTACTATGGCTTCGATACCAATGTCAAGCTAGGAAACTATATTGTGAAAATGAAAATGAAATGGAAATGCAAATCCCAAAATTGTGTTCATTCAAATGAGGTGCAATTCACATATTTATCAGCATTGTGAGACCATTTCAGTTCACCTCCAAGATGACTATTCAGTTCATCTCTAAGATGACTATTTAGATTCTACAAGAAAATGAAATATTATTATACTATAACCTAGGATTATGTACATAATATTACAGACTCTTCCATTATCTACAAATCATTCCAAGAGTCATCATGGCTTGTTTTAACAAATGGAGAAGAGAGGGAACGCAAGAATGGTGAGATTTGGAGTTGAAGGTGAGAATAAAGTGGTTCTTAGCATAGTTGAGCTTGTATAAAAATGGTATAGATTGTATTGCAAAGAGTGTTTGCAAGTAAGATGTTTATTCACATTAGGTTGGGTAGCGTAGGTTGGTTGGTCTCCATAAAATTTTGGAGTGGGATGTACATTTCTTTTGCAATAATCAATTAAGAATGTTGTCCCAAGTCTTCACTATTATTCCTTTCTTTTTGTGCTTTCATTGTGTAACTCCAGGCAACTAGTAGCCAATTGTTTATTTGAACTGCTTGCACTTTGCATCAGAAATGTAGAATGAAGTGTAACCTTCCAATGACTTTGAGAATAAGGGAAAATAAAAAAGCAATCCCTTCCCAAATAAAGAAAGAAATGTACCACAAATTGAAGAGGAGAATCATATACAAATTAAGGAGCCATATCAAGTTAAGGAGGGGCCCCAACGAAGAAAATTTCCCCCTATATGAGGAAACCATCACTTACGGTAATAAAATAGCATGAATTTGTTTTGTGTTTACATTCTAATATATCAATAGAGGCTAGAAGTGTAGAAGAGGCTCTCCAAACCGTGCATGCAGCAAAATGAAAGAAGCAATGCATCAAGATGATGATTCATTAATGAACCATTACCAAACTTGGGAAATCAAAGATTTGCCTCCAAAAAAAAAAGAATATCGAAGCAAAAATTAAAGGTTGATGGGCACAGTAACAAATTCAAAGCCCAACTTGTAGCTCGTGGGCTTTCACAAATTGAAGGTATCAACTATTTTGACACATTACCTCCTATAGCAAAAATGATTTTTGTAAAAGTATGGCTGGCTATTGCAGCAAAACTAGATTTATAATTCCTTAGCATAACACTAAATTTAGATTTCTAAATGGTAAATTAGAAGAAAATTTACATATCAACCAATCAAAAGAGTTCAACAATGTTGGAAATGAAAACAAGTTAGGCCACCTTAAAAAATATCTATATAAGGCCTTAAGCAATCTCCATGAGCATGGTATAAGCAAATGGATAATTATCTTGTCCAAGTTCATTTTGAAAGAGAAGCTGCTGATGCAAATATCTAGAGACAAACTTTATTGACAATTCGAGTGACAAGCTTTATGGATAAATATCTTGTCCAAGTTCACTTTGAAAGAGAAGCTTTATTGACAATCCTAGGAGCTAGAGACAAAGTCAACATCATTACTTGCAAATCTATTTGAATGGAGCAAAGAGGATCTAATCATTGACACAAACTCACATGCCACCATTGCAACTACAAAGATCTTATTAGAGGTGAGTGCCTATTCCACTCACAAAAGTGGATGAATGGCAAGGCACTGCATTTTATTGTTGAAAGTGGAAATCAAACGAACATGATATTTGTTGAAATAGTCAAGAGGTTGAACCTGTAAACAATACCTCACCCACATCCATATGCCACAGGTAACTCAAGGCAAAGATATGTTTACTGCCAAATAATAATACTGCCTGTTGTCATATAAATGGAATAACAATACATACCAGAGAATTCCAGATGAAACCAATGAATAACTTATTTCAAGGCAATGCTTGTACAGTCCAAATGTAGATTAGGGAGGATCATGTATACACTATACAATCAAACTTCCTTCTCTCACTATCAGAAGCAAGTTTAAAGTGTTCAACAATTCCCAAATAGAGCATAACCACTTACAACCAATCCTAACGTTTACCCACACAAGCCACAAGTAAATAATATATAGTTGAATACAAACATACTAACAAAACATAACAAGTTAATTGTATGGACTACTCCCCCAATAAAGAAAAGTCGAATTCCTAGCTGACAAGCAAAGAACAACAATGATACAGGTCACATAATATTAGGGAAATAGAAAGATTTGGAGGTTCTAAAGAGGAAGAAGGGTCTAAGTGTGGATGTTTCATTTGTTTATCCTGGACAGCAAAATCATAACCTAAATGTTTCAACACAAAGAACTAATGAAGATACTTGGAATGTTGGGCTTCTAGCACAACTAACTAGAAATCTACAATGAGTTCTTCAGCTGGAAGTAGAAACAAAAACTTTCTAAGTACATCCTAATCATGAATACATCTAGAATGCAGAGAACTATACAAAGAGTGTACTCACCAATGGCCATACAATTTGAAGAACTGCCTACGAGGACCATACAAACAAGTTGCCAAATTTGAATGTGTGCTTGAATCAAAATATGCTTCAGAAAGTTGATCAATATATCCAGGCTATACTTCAAGCATTTCAAAAATATCCCCATCATGAAAACCTTGTTTAGTTCTCCCACATGCCATAGATTTGCCTTGACCCAGATCACTGTACTATTGTAATGAAAAAGTCTATACAATGATGCCTCTCCTTCATAGTGTACTACTAGAGGGCATACAACAGCAATTTTACCATATTGTACAGCAGTAACAAGTGATTTATCAGACCATACAATTGAAGATTGAAGCCTTGCTTTTGTTTGGGGCTGTATGGCAGGCAGATGAATGGAGATAGTAGGCTCTTTGCCCCATGTGGTAGCAATAGTAGAACATTCAGGCCATGCCATTTGAGTAGGATTCAGCCGAGTGTGTCATGCAGCAAGAGTTGAGGTGCTAAATTATAATCATTTAGTATAGTGAGGATGAAGATAGGGCTCTACAGTGGTTGAATGTGGCAGGAGTTGATGTGACAATTTTTAATCATATAGCAAAGTGACGATGAGCATAAGACTATATAGTGGTTGATTGAAAACTAGAAGACCATATGGTTGCAACATGAGTTTGTTTAGGTTTTTCAAGTCATAGAATGGCGGCAAAGAATTGAAAAGCAAACCGTACAGTGGCAAATGAGGATTTTGCAGAGTATGTTCAAGCAAGGGTCATACAGTTGGAGGTTGGAACAAAAGTTTTTGAACACATAGCTGAGGAAGCAAGCAAAGGGCATACAACAAAATAGTGTTCAGGGTACCATTCAGCAAAATATGCAGATCAAGCAGATGTAGATGGGCATATGGCTTAAGCAAAAGACAACCAATTCATTTGAAAATCGAATGGTAGGTTCAGAGCAACCAAGAGATTTTTTAAATTGTACAAAGAAACAATTACCAATAGTTGGCCATACAGTGGAATTAATATTGATGGATGGCCATACAGTGGATGAATTAGAAACTCTATTAAAAAAGTTCATTTCTCCCTTTCTATCCATTGTACGATCACTTTATCTTCTTCTTTTTTTGTGTGTCCATTTGAAAGCCATATTGTATCTCTTTCCAAATTCAATAATTTTCCTTGTATTTCTCTATTTGACGCCATTACATCACCTTGTTTGTTGACATATGCAATACGAGTAAGGTCCCTTATAACATTCAGTAGCACAATAAGTATTAATTGGCTCCAAGCCAAGAAATTTTAGTAGCTTGAACATTTTTTAGTTTGTTTTGAACTGTTTAGTTGGGCCTACATAATCAAACATACTAATAACTTCCTTCCGTGGATGGAAAACTATTAATTTTGAACTATGAACATCTTTCATCACACTTATACCATTCAAATTTTCTCATTTCATTCTCCCAAGATTCCTGAATTTTAAATGGTTCCTTCATTTGCTTCTTGTCATATCATAGTTTGTGTTCCTCTTCATTAATCTGCGTAGCCTCAATAAAATTGTTTCTCAACAAAAATACTTCACAGTTTTTCATTTGCTAGTGGAATAGACCATGAAGGAAGTGTGTTTCGTCTTCAAAACACGACTAAAATTCAAAGATTCCTTCAACATTTGGCTCCATGGGACCTTGGTCATGCTTCTTTGTACACTCTTCTCTAAAATCAAAATTTAATGAATCCAAGAAAGATGCTTTCTCACTCACTACCTAGTTCTTCAAATCAATTATATATTTTTTGGCCTCTATTTCAATGGCGACGACATCCTTTTTTCCAATTGTGCAAGGATGAGACCGGTACATGCTTAAATGAATATAAACACAATGCATACCAAAACGAGTAAATGATGTTTAGCTTTATTCATATAAATTTCTTACATACAAGTACACTAGGGATGATTAGCCAAGGATCAAATTTCTCTCCATCTATGAGAGATCAACTTAAAAGTAATCAATGATTGTTGGTTAAGACAATCCACAGTCGACTACTAACAAAACATTACAATTGTATTTATTCCTATGTTACACGGGGACATGTCCCCTGTCCCAAAAGGGGCCGTCCCCGGGATGGCGGGACGCAAAGGGGACGTCCCCTTGTCATCCTCGAACTAGGCAAATCAACAGGAAATGGCAGGAAACGTCCCCGTTTGTTTGGGGACAGCTAGCCATCCCCAAACGGATGGGGACACTTCAGCAGCAAAAATAACATAAAAACCTAATGCTTTTATGGTTCTTTGATGCAGATTTGCATATATTTTGTGTGTATGTTACTATATATTTTCTGTTTGTATCAGATTTGCATATATTTTGTGTATGGTACTGTATATTTTTTGTGCATGTTACTATATTCCTTGTGTCTTCAATGTGTGAATAGCTTTATACCCTACTTTTCTATCCAAAAGCCATTGTAGTACTTTGAAGAATGTTATAGGCCTAAGAAATTTGAGGTTTCCCAACTGCATGCCTGTTTGTCGAAGCTCTTTTGGATAAAATCCATGTGCATTTTTAGTTACCAATGTTAGGAAGTATACTTCTCGATCCATCTTTAGGGTAATTTGCTTTGTGTGTCAAGAGTAGTTTGAATAACTAAGAAGCATCAGCATCCAAGGCTAAGTTATGTACTCTACCCATAGTTTGAGGACTCTATGAGTCCTAGAAAAGACTCTCGGGACTCCCGAGTCCTAGGGCTCGTCGAGTCGACTCGCCAAGGGCTCCCGAGTTGAGTCCTAGAGAGTCTAGGCTAGGACTCCTGAGTCCGGACTCGCGCGAGTCCTAGAATCAGACTCCCGAGTCCCAACTTAGTACTCTTGGCATCACCTGGAAATAATGAGTATGAATGTTTAAAACTTGTTTTTGTTTTTTTTTTTCATTTGAAATTTTGAAACTATGAGTATGAATGATGAAATTTCAAATATTGAGTGTTTGAAGATCATATAACATGTGTAATATTTGAATTATGAGAAATTGATAATCAAATTAGGCCTCTCATGTTCTCTAACTGCATTAATTTATTTTTATTTTTTTGTAAAACTACGGTTTTCTTCTTTATTGAGTACTAGCTGAGTGTTTTGCTGAGTTCGTGCCGAGTCCCGAGTCCGATCGATCCACCGAAAGAGCATCAATCTAGTTGTTTAGGGTTCAAAACTGGAGGCAAGACAAATGAAAGTATGCTCAGGATGGATAGAGAGATTGAAGGAAGGTGGGGTCGAGAAAGGGAGGAGCAGAGAAGAGTGGGAGGAGCAATTATAGCCCACCCCCAGATGAAGTAGTCCTATTTTGGGCTGTCGAGTTTGAGTTTTCCAACTTTCACTCTACCTAAGAGATTTGCACTATTGGGGTTTTCTTGTTTTTGTTACTTTTGAACCAAGTCCTAGAGAGTCTAGGCTAGAACTCCTGAGTCCTGGCGAGTGACTCGCGCAAGTCCTAGAATCAGACTCCCGAGTCCCAACTTAGGACTCTTGGCATCGCCTGGAAATAATGAGTATGAATGTTTAAAACTTGTTTTTTGTTTTTTTTTTTCATTTGAAATTTGAAACTGAGTATGAATGATGAAATTTCAAATATTGAGTGTTTGAAGATCATATAACATGTGTAATATTTGAATTATGAGAAATTGATAATCAAATTAGGCTCTCATGTCTCTAACTGCATTAATTTATTTTTGTTTTTTTGTAAAACTACGGTTTTCTTCTTTGTTGAGTCCTAGCTGAGTGTTTTGCCGAGTCCGTGCCGAGTCCCAAGTCCGATCAATCCACGGAAAGAGCATCAATCTAGTTGTTTAGGGTTCAGAAGTGGAGGCAAGACAAATGAAAGCATGCTCAAGATGGATAGAGAGATTGAAGGAAGGTGGGGTCGAGAAAGGGAGGAGCAGAGAAGAGTGGGAGGAGCAATTATAGCCCACCCCCGGATGAAGTAGTCCTATTTTGGGCCGTCGAGTCCGAGCTTTCCAACATTGACTCTACCTAAGAGATTTGCACTATTGGGGTTTTCTTGTTTTTGTTATTTTTGAACCATGGTTTTATTGATGTTTGAGATTGTTGTTATAATGCTTTATTGACATTTGTTATGCTGTTATACTACTGCTCTCGTGATTTATTTACATATTGATATTGTTGTTATTAGTTATTGACATATCTCTCTTTCCCTCTCTCTCTATAATATATTAATAATTTTTGAAAAATTCATATACATATATATATATATATATATATATATATATATATATATATATATATATATATATATATATATATTTGTATATCGCCGTCACCTACCATCCCCTAAAAATGCCCCCCTAGGGAACATCCCGAAAACACGTCCACTGCCATCCCCCCGTCCCCGTCCCCGAAATGTCATGGAACATAGATTTATTCTAATTACATCATCTCCCTCACAACAAAACAAAAATACTAAGTATTAGGGATAGAAAGCATCGTTGCAAGAACTGCAACACCTACTGAATTCAAAGATATACCCAAAGCGTGAAGTTACTTTTATCCATGTAAAGGATCCTTCTCCACTCTATCATAACTAGACACAATTCAAACCAAATTAGGTTCAAAGCCTCTTAACACTAAAATAAGGCATTTGCAGCATTGTATCTACCTATGTGGAAGATAGGGCAGCCTTTAGTGCATGATCATCTAGTTTATTCATCCACCGTAACCTTAAACATTTGCAATGAGACTCTCCCAAGTGATGGTGTCTACAATAGGTGCATGTTTTCTTGGTGAGGACCTTTATTTCCACTTCCCTTTGGTGCCATTTGTGCCCTCAAAAGTGGTTTTGCATCTTTGGTCCTAGAGCAATTGTGGGAGTTGGAACTTTTTGATCCTCCCTACTCGTGCCATATTTTTCAAAAGCCTTATTTTAGTGTTGTCTTCCATGTTTTCAGTTTGTCCTCAGCAATAGTGTGGTATACAACAATGTTTGATAGTTGAAGTTGCATTAGTTTGACTAATAGCTACTGCCACAAAATATGAACATAAAACACAATTTGTACCAGATTGAGTAACAAATGTATATCCTTATTTATATAAAGTTCTTACAAAGAAGTAGACCATCGACAATTAGCCAAGGATCAAATTTCCCCTATCTGTGAGAGATCTACTTAAAAAGGGGGGAACCAACAGTTGTCAATTAAGACAAATTTATTAGAACCGCTTACAACTAATCAAAGAAACCAATCAAAGCCAACAAGTACTAGCAAAATAGTCAGCTGGTAACAAAACATTAAAATTGTATTTATTCTAATTACAAGAAATTCATGCCAATCGACACTATAGTGTCTCCTACTCTATCAAGCCCTTCAAATATGTAAGTAGTTTGTGACATTGCACACTTGGACATATGTGATGTTTTGATAGTTTAAAAACTCTAACTCAACAAAAACTAGCAGTCTAAAATTTTGATTGGAACTCGGGACTTGACCAAAACTAGACAAAATATCGGCAATTACAAAATTTAAACAAATACACAAAATGAACTTAAATAATGCAGGAGATGCATAGATTTAGAGAACCCATAAGTCTTTTGTAATATCCCCAATGCGATCTGCCACAAAATTTTGGAATTAAATTTTTTATTTCTGCCCTAGATTTTTGCACTTTAGATTTCTGCTCAAAACCCTCATTTCTGATTTTATTTTCTGCTCTTAAACAAATAATTACAGCAACCATAAACATGCCCAAACATGACAGCCAATCAATGCCCCAAATGACTTGCACTTTACTTTCTTTAATAGCCCTCCAAAACAAAACCTTAACAAAGCCGACCTCCTTTATTTTTTTATTTTTATTTTTTTCCTTTTTTCTCCTCCAATCTTGGCCGACCACAATAAAGTATTCTTATTTTATTTTATTTTATTTATTATTTATTAACTATTTAATTTATTAAATTATTTATTTATATTTTAATATTATATAATATATATAGTAGTGTTTAAAAACACTATTAAAATAGGGTGGATTTAGGGCAAGATAAAGGGGACATTACAATCCTCCCTTCCCGGAATTGCTTGCCCACAAGCAATTGCAAGCCTGGATACTGCCAAAACAACCTCAAGTGGCAAATCTCTCCAACTAGTCAAGTACTCCATGATCACCCTACTCCTTGACTTGTGGCTACTCCTCCCACAGTGAATATGAAGAATAGTATGCAAAGTGAGTTCCAATGGCCAAAAATGAAACAAAATTGTCCATACACACTCAAACTCAAGTTTGCTCCATCCCTCAACCTCTAAAATTTTGCTCCTCGTCCACATACCCTATTTGTGTAGCTGTAGGAACAAGAATACCAAATCATCAACCTCAAGTGCCATCAACTCTCTTCCTTCGAAAGCTTCTTTGTCCATAAATGCTAAGTCTATCAAAGACAAAGCATCATACATATCCAAAGCCTTAAAGAATGTCATGCCTACCAACATGTGATAGGTGATATCATGACCTCTGAAACACAACCACCTACACCAAACCTTCCACTGCTCCACTCTAATACAAATATCACTTGACCAAAAATTGTGAAGCAACTCACCAAGCTCCCTATGAAGTATTATTTCAATCACACCAACACTGAGATCCCAAGTTATTACACTATCACACCAACTGAAAATGAATAGATAAGTGTCTCTCATCATGCCATCATAACAAACTATCCTCCTAGACCTGAATTGTCTCATATTGATGTGAAAAGTGTCCATCATATGTGAAGATAATAGACTGTTGTTTGTAATCAGAAAATCAGAACTGTCATGATACCTTTTTGTGGTGTCTTCATGGATCTCAAGTTCATCTTCCTTCATTGTTTTATGTTCTATATCAAGTGCTAATCTAGTGGATGTGTCCCGCTGAAAATCAAGTGTATCATTTGTCATAATTTCTGCCTCATGGCTGCAAGTTATATCTTCATGTGTACATGTCTCTTCCCTCCTTAAGACTTCACAATAGGGTCCCTCAAATTCTTCATCTCTTTATCTAGTCTTCACACTCTTCATATAGGATTGTTGTTCGTTGGATGTGGCTACCATAGATGACTGAGTTTTTGTTGTGGATGATGAAGAATGTGCCAAGCTCAACTCCAAACAAAGCTCATCAACGTGAATTTCTGATTCTTGAAGGGCCATTTGAGTGCTCTTCAAGGAATCCATAGTCACCTTAAGCTCATAGGTAAGCTTATCAACCTCATCTTCTTTCCCTCTTAGTGCATCAAAATATATCTCATCAAGCTTGAGAAGATGATCTCTATTTGAAAGTAGGTGTAGGTAATTTGATTTCATTACCACCAAGGCTTCTTTGAGTACCTATAAGTCTACAAGAGATAGTTCTCCTTCAAAGTTCTTGTGTCCCTGGAGACCTCCAACAATAATCTGCCATCAACTTATGAGTATTATCAAAATGGGTTAGGGCTGCAATAATCATGTCTTCATTAACCTTCAATTGTCTTGCAAAATGATGGGACCCGTGGGGCCTATCATCTTCATACAAATTTTCTGATTTATATTGACAATCATGCGTCCCAAAATCAGCTACCTCTATGACATCTTTTCCACACAACTCATGTTTTGAGGCTAGGTCAACATCAAATTCAATCAAGGCATCATTATCATAGTAGTGAGTAGAATCATCTTCTTCCTATAGGACAACATCATCATCATCATGCATAATAGAGGAATCATCATCATAAGAGTAGGGTGTCAAAACACAAGTAGATTCATGCTCCTCTTCAATTGCTGGTCTAGAGGGTGTATGCACAATCATAAAGTGATCCCTCAATTCTTGCAATGCTAAATCAACTTTATCAAAGTCACTTTGCTCACTACATGACAAAAATTTTGTATTGCTTTCATATGTATGAACATCATCACTATCCAAGTTATCCAAATCACAAATTGTTTCCTTACCAATAAGATGTAGAGTGGTTGAAGCAATGCTAAGCTCACGCAATGGAACATTTGTAGAATTCATTCCTCCACATAGCTGATCAATCAATGCTGGTTTGGAAAACTCCAGGGCAACCTTTCCTTCAACCTTGTGGTCGCCATGAAGACTTATGTATTCTCCACTTGTAGCTGCACTAGTTGGCTGAAGTGAACTTGTGAACATGGCTTCATCCTCTTTAGGGCTTCCACATGTATGGCTAGGAGTCCAAACAACTAGACATGTTGACTGATCTTTGACTTTCCCATGATCACTTGTAGGCCGCAAATCACAAGCAAGTGTTTCATCTTTCTTCTCTATCCTTTCTTCAATGGTAACTTCTGGTGATTCTAATTCTGATTCGGACTTCGTTTCCTCCAACAAAATTGATTTCTTTGGGTCTTGTTCCTTGACCTCCTCCTTAGTCATTTTCCTTATGTATTCATATAGGCCTATTTTGTGGGGGTATTGGTACTCGAGTGCCTTCAAGTACCCATCAAAGGGAACACAAGCCTTTGCATGATTTGACAAACTTTGGTATTGGTCCAAAATTTTGGAAGCTTCATACGGGTACCTTTCTTGTTCCTTTCGTATTTTTAACAGTAGCTCTTGAATAGGATCTATGTCTTCTTTCCTTGGGTAAAAATTTAGGTTGCCAATCTATTTTCTTTCTCCAAGGTTCCCTTGCGATGTTCCTATATATTTTCCGAATAATTTGGCTTTCAAACTCCTGATTTAGCAAATCACAGTAGTAAACTTGAAATAGTAGCTTCCTTAGAAGATTCAAATATGTTTATTTATATGCTGACAAATATGATTACTGTTTATACTCTTAGATAGTAATTAAACTGAGATCTGATTTCTTGTTCTTGACGTTATCTCTGAATCACCACCTACAGCAAACTATTCAGTGATGGGGTAATCCACTGTTTATTTGACACGGATGACCTCTCTCAGAAACGATGATAGAATCGGGCCTGTGAGTGAAAGAGACTGTATGATGCGAATCTGCCTTGACTAGTTATTTCTACGAGTTTGTCTTTGAAGGCGTTGGTCTTGAAGATTATTCGCTTGAAGAGGGAATGGTCTGTAGATGGTTCTCAGCTGTATAGACGTCTCTTGTTTTGTACGCTAGCTTATGTTCCTTCTGTTCTGATCTGATCACACTCTAATCTTAATCTCCTCTGGTTGCGGCTTAACTGATGACTTTGCTCCTTTATGACTAGTCTCTACTTTGTAATTTTCCTGATTTCCTTCTTGATCGATAGCTTTTTCCTTTCTTCTTGATGATCTTCTCTTCATTGATTCGACTAGATATAGGTGTTGTCATTCAACCGATGCCTCCCTTCATTCTCCACGCGTCCCTCCAGCAAAATCGCAACCTTTCATCATTGGCTGTATTAGCTATGATTAGCATTATATAAAATAATGGTTATGTTTTATTTTTCATTCAATTATATTTAAATATAAGTATGCATATATATATATATATATATATATATATCTATTAAAAAATGCACATGTATTAGAACATATACTTATTTTAATGGCTTTTGTAGGATGGGGACATCACATCCCTCATGTATCCATTGTAGATCTGCATTCACCAAAATAGACCCGCAGGTTGGCAAGACACACCTGCTCTGATAACACTGTAATATCCCCAATGGGATCTGCCCTAAAATTTTGGAATTAATTTCTGATTTCTGCCCTAGATTTCTGCACTTTAGATTTCTGCTCAAAACCCTAATTTCTGATTTTATTTTTTGCTCTTAAACAAATAATTACAGCAAACATAAACATGCCCAAACATGACAGCCAATGATACCGCAAGTTGATAATCATTGCAAGCATGAAATCCACCATGAAATACACAATGTAGTGCAACCAAATTGAAACAACAAATCTGATTTTCTGAATTAATGCTACAAACTGAAAGTTTTGATCTGATTTTTACAATGGATTCTAGGGCACAACATGCCAAACAATGCACAAAATTTCTGCACTATAAATCAGACCTATTACTATGATTGTACATACAAAATATATACAAAATAGTCTTCAAATACCAAGCCCTAGATGGGCGAATTCCTCTTTGGCAAGCGCTTAGGGTTTCCTACTCCAAATATGCAAAATTGCCCTCCAAAGTTGGGCGCTCAGGTCTACTCCAAAGTGGCACTCCAAATTACGGCAAAACCCTAATGCAACATGCTCACACAATCCGGGTCCAAATCTGATCTTCTAATCTGATTATGCAATTATGATCCAAATCTAATCTGTAAAAATCTGATTATGCAATGATGCTCCAAACCTCCAAATGTCTCCAATGAAGTGCAATTAGAACTCCATTATGAGTCCTCCACAAGATGAGCTAGGTTTTTGTCCAACTCATGGTATTCACAAGGGTTTTCGTCCTTGGAATAAGGCCCAACCAAAGTTGCAGCCAAAGAGAAGAATCTCCAAATGAAAAAAATGATATGAATCGATGCCCCAAATGACTTGTACTTTATAGCCCTCCAAAAAAAAAACCTTAACAAGGCCGACCTCCTTCATTTTATTTTTTTATTTATATTTTTTCCTTTTTTCTCCTCCAATCTTGGCCGACCCCAATAAAGTATTCTTATTTTATTTTTTTAATTTATTTATTTATTTATTTTATTTATTTAATTATATTATTTATTTAATATTATATAATATATAATTATATACTAGTTTTTAAAATCACTACTAAAATAGGGTGGATTTAGGGAAAGAAAAAGGGGACATTACATCTATTTTGATCACTAGTAGAATCACTATAAATCAAGATTGACTCGGAAGTTCAAAAGTAGAAATAGCATTCAATTACACAAGATTTAAAAGGGAGACTAAAAAACCACTGAAAATTTCATAAAAATAGGGGAAAGCGTTGTTCTTGTTATTTCAATCCAGATAAAGGAAAGAACTCTACTTTTCCTTTTGGCTCTGTAAAGTCCCCTTTTGAGAACCAACATTAGGCACTTCTAGCCAACATCAAATAGGTGTTGACTAGGTCCATTGTCAACAGTTAGAAGTAGTTAGTTGCAGTTAGGATGTGACTTGGTCAACTAAGATTAGAACATCCTTGAATAAAGGGTAGCACTGCGGTTCTATTTTCCTTTATATCTGCACGTTGTTGCAATTGCTTGTAGTTAACTCAGGATTCATACATTCACCTACCTCCCTAGAATCTTGGGGAGTGAATGATCAATTATTTAGCAATAAACATGGGGAATAATGCCCATAGTTTATGGATCATCCAGCACAATGTATAGGTAGCACTGGGGATGATTAGAAGGTATCTTTTGAAATCAGAAAAAAAACTTTTTTGTGAAGCACAAAACAACAGAATACTTTAGTTCTTGGGACAGAAACCCACAGGTTCTGGGGACGACAGCCTCCAACAACCATCTTCATCACATTTAACACAGCAATATTCGAGCAGGATGTGGGAGGAGAAATTATTAGTATTGTACTCAAAAATTGCGAAGAATATAAATCTACATCGGCAGCCATCATCACCAATCAACATTCCATTTCACTCCAGGATCATTTTTGTATGGTGAGATGTCCTCTGAGTCATGTTAAGTAATTCCTATTTCTATGGATTGTCATTAGCTATCAAGAAATAAATAAATATTGTTTTTCTTGCAATATTTTTTGTTTGGTTAAATAGGAATATTTCAGGAACAGCCCAAAAAAGTTTTTATGTTTTCTTTTTTTAAACAGTAAACCCAAAGCAGGGGTCTGAGAGTGGCAGCCCCAAGCAAGGTCAAGGGGCAAAGCCCTTGCCACCAGACTCAAATTAAGGCCTTTGGGGCTACAATAACCTTCATGAAACATGCCACTTTTCATAAATTTACCACTTTTAACACACCATTGGTAAATCCTTTCAATCACTCAACAATTAATTCAAGTCACTGAGATCCTATTCGCTTAAGATAAAAATCACAAAAAATCAAGTTTTATTAAGGGCCCACAATTATTTCTTTTGGTTGCAAAGTTTGTAGAGAAAACTTTTGAAAGCCTTGCAAATTGCAATCAAGATTCACGAGTTTCTCTGCAGGACTCAGCTCTGTAATGTCCCCTTTTGGGATTGCCCTAAATCTTGCCCTAGAATCACAAGTTTAATGTAGTTAGGGTTATAACTTACCAATTAAACGCTTTAAGAAAGATAAATCTTGGTTTAGGTCCTGCAATCATGTTAGATAATATTGGAATATAATTCATATGATCAAACATATATATAATAAATGCCTTATCTATTTAAACCATGTAAATACATAACTATTTCAAATCTATTTAAACTACACCATATCCATAATGCATAATGGGAATTTAATCATAATAGGAATTGGATGAGAAACATGATAAGTTCCCCGAAGCTATCTAGGCTAAGCCCAAGAGCAGATATACCATCCCTCTTGGCCCAAAGTGGCAAACCCCCGACCATCCAACATGGGGTGGCGTACTTAGTGGATAAACTTGTATCTACTTTCCCTATCCATGCGGCCTTATCCATCCTTCTTATGATTGAGACTCCTTGAATCCTTCCCAACAACCCATACATGTAGAGAT
Source organism: Sequoia sempervirens (assembly GCA_007258455.2). Classification (NCBI taxonomy): domain Eukaryota; kingdom Viridiplantae; phylum Streptophyta; class Pinopsida; order Cupressales; family Cupressaceae; genus Sequoia; species Sequoia sempervirens. The sequence continues at coordinate 8,976 of VDFB02269760.1, read as the reverse complement.
TGGGGAAAAACTACAATAGGAGGCCCGTAGATTCCTCTTTCTAAGCCCAAGGACGATCACTCACCCCCTTGGCCCCAAGTGGCAGACCCCAGGCCATCCACATGGAGTGGCGTACTTAGAAAGTAACCTAGTCTCTGCTCACCCTACTCATACTTCCCCCACTTCTCCTCATGGCTGCTTGGTGAGAATTACAAACACTAAATATATCTAGATTTATACAATAATAAATATATCATTATACACAATAATCATGATATACCACAATATCTATTTAAAACATAAGATTGCTATATTCACAGCAGCAGATGTAATAGTTGTTGATTCTGCCCTTGATTGCAAATAATTAATTTTGATCTGCTCAATTGCCTTGTTGTTTTGGTCTCTTTCTAATATTCTGAAGATGTTGGCTGCCTGAATGTAAGCATATTTCTACAGATGATTCCTTTTTTCCTCCTTTGGAAATGTCCCTCCTTTTATATCCCATCTACAGATGATTCCTTTTTTCCTCCTTTGGAAATGTCCCTCCTTTTATATCCCATGATGGATGCAAAGAGACATGATTGTTCAACCTATTTGTCCCTTGGTAAAGGACACGTCCCTTAAGACTAATTGCTGCCCTCCTCTTTTAATCTTTATACATAATCACAAACATATTAGATAATATCCTCAAGTGTGACGACTTCTTGAAGGCATCGATTATTTAATCACAGCTTTTTTTGGAGGGCAATTAATATTGTTGTGATTTTCCTAAGTATAAGGAAAATTTGGGAGCATGACAGTCCGCCCTTCCCGAGATTGCTTGTCCTCAAGCAATTTCAAATTTGGATGATCGAAAATCTCGACACCCTCCCAAGTTGCGTCTTCCGTAGGCAATCCTTTCCACTTAACCAGATACTCAGGGATAGTTTTGTTTCTTAATTTCTTCTCCCTCATATTAAGAATGATCTCGGGTTCCATAATCAACTTACCTTCATCGTCCAATGGGGGCAATTTTGAACATGGAGTGACATGTCCTAGAAACTTTTTGAGATGAGAGACATGAAAGACATTATGAATCCTACTATTCGCTAGTAGTTCCAATTCATAGTCAACCTCTCCTATTCTTCTTAAAATCTTATATGGTCCATAGAATCTAGGTTTAAGCTTCTCAGCTCTACTTTCCTTGATCGATGACTGCTTCTAGGGTTGTAAACTTAGAAAAATCAAATCCGCAACTTCAAATGTTCTTTCGGTTCTATTCCGGTCAGCATAAATCTTTTGTTGATTTTGAGCTTGATGTAGATTGTCTTTTAAGTGTATTCATAATATCCATATTTTGTTGCACAAAGTCTTTTGCTCCTAGTCCATGGCTTCCTTGAAGGATCAAACTTCCAAATGAGGTAGCCTTGTATCCATACAAGGCCTTGAAGGGAATCATCCTTAATGACGTGTGATGTGTGGTGTTGTGCACAAAGTCTTTTGCTCCCAGTCCATGGCTTCCTTGAAGGATCAAACTTCCAAATGAGGTAGCCTTGTATCCATACAAGGCCTTGAAGGGAATCATCCTTAATGACATGTGATGTGTGGTGTTGTGACAATATTCTCCAAGGCGCAACCACTTGATCCATGCATTCTATTGACCCGTAACATAGTTCCTTAAATATCCTTCTATCCATTTGTTTACAATTTCTGATTTTCCATCAGTTTGGGGGTGGTAGCTTGTGCTTGGTGTGAGTTTCGTCCCTACTAGTCGGAAGAGTTCTTGCCAAAACAGGCTAAGGAATCGGTTGTCTCTATCGCTAACGATGTTTCTAGGGAGGCCATGTAATCTGAAGACTTCCTTGAAGAAGACATAGACTACTTGAGGAGCCCTATAATCGATCAATATTGCCATGAAATGTGCATATTTGGATCCACCGCCATGTATATGCAATCTTTACCTTGTACTTTTAGAAGTCCAATAATGAAATCCATAGAGACACTCTCCCATTTTTTATTGCGAATAGGTAGTGGCTGTAGGAGACCTATTGGATGGGTTTGTTTTGCTTTGTTTCTTTGACAAGTAATGCATTCTTGAACATGTTTGAAGACATCTTTCTTGAGACCCTTCCAAGAGTATTTTTCCCTTACTTGTTTATAAGTCTTGTAGTACACTTGGTGTCCTACTAGAGGATTGTCATGGTATTCTCTAACGATCTTTTCCTTCATCTTGGAGTTTGGTACAAGGAATACCATATTTTTGTATAGGATAAGTTCTTCCACCACCTTATATTATTCATTTGGTATATTCCCTTCGAGGCCGTCACTAGCTTTGGATCTTTAGCGTATTCGACAATGATGGAGCTCTTCCAATCGGCGGAGATGCTTGCGATAGAGCACAAATGGGGTCTTTGCAACAGGGCATCTGCTACAACATTTTTTTCCCCTTCATGTATTTGATATCAAAATCATAGGCTTGTATTTTACTCACCCATTTTTGTTGTCTATCATTTAGATCCTTTTGGTCAACGAAGAATCTTAGACTATTATGATCAGCTCTTACAATGAATCTCCCACAGACTAGATATTGCCTAAATTTAGCTAAGGCATGCATGATTGCTAGCATCTCCCTGTCATAAATAGAATAGCTTTTTTCAGTTTCTTCTAGTTTTCTACTTTCGAAGGTGATAGGATGTTTGTTTTGCATCAATACGGCTATGATGCCTTCGCTAGAAGCATCACATTCTAACTCAAATGGTAATGAAAAGTCCGGAATTGTTAGAACAGGACAGGAATTCATTACTTCCTAAAGTTTCTCAAAAGCTTGTTGTGCCTTTTCATTCCAAGTGAATGCACCCTTCTTGGTTAAGTCGGTCAATGGTGTTGTCAACTTTGAGAAACCCTTTACGAATCTTCAATAGTAGCTGTAAAGTCCCAAGAATCCTCTTAGGTGTGTTAAAGTTCTTGGTTTTGGCCAACTCCTTATGGCTTCAATCTTCTCTTCATCAACACTTACACCTTGAGCACTGATTTTGTGTCCTAAGTAAAAAATTTCTTCCATCCCAAATTCACACTTGGGTGGTTTGGCAAATAAGGATTGTTAATCAAGTATTCCTAGTACTTTGTCTATATGTCTAAAGTGTTCCTCCCAAGTTTTGCTATAGATCAAAATATCGTCAAAGAACACTAATAGGAATTTCCTTAGTTGTTTTCTAAAGATGTGATTCATACATGATTGGAAGGTGGCAGGGGCATTGGTTAGTCCAAAAGGTAGGACAAGAAATTCAAAGTGTCCATAATGGCATCTAAAAGCTGTCTTGGGGACATCTTTTGTTCTTATTCTTATTTGGTGGTACCCTGAACGTAGAACAATTTTTGAAAAATATACTGCCCCATAAAGTTCATCGATTAGTTCATCAACCCTAGGGATAGGATATCGGTTTTTTATAGTTTTTTTTTTATATTAAGTGCCCTATAGTCAATGCACATTCTCATGGTGCCATCTTTCTTTTTTACTAGTACAACAGAGGAGGCAAAAGGACTAGAACTAGGTTGGATATGTCCCATTTCCAATAATTCTTTTATGGCTTTCTAAATTTCCTCTTTATACCCCCATGGGTGATGGTAAGGTGTGGTAATAACAAGTTTTACCCCTTCCTCTAATTCAATGGTGTGCTTAAAGCCTCTCTTTGGTGGTAGTCCTTGTGGAATGTCTTCAAACACCCTTTTGTGCTCCTTTAATATAGGTTGGATATCAATGTGTATAGTTTTCCCTTGGGAGGAGGACTTATCAAGAATCATGCATTGTGCAGCCCATTCTCCTTGTCTGCGTCTAAAAATTATTTCCATCCTCTTGGATGAAACTACTCTTGGTGATCCATAGGATAGCCCTCTTAAGACGACTTCTTGTCCCTTATGTTTAAAGCAAAGCCCCAATTTTGGAAGGTCTAAGTGAAAACGCTGTAAAGAGTGTATCCATGGGGTACCCAAGATTACATCAATGTCTCCTAAATTTACTACGTAGAAATCTTCTTGGGTCGGATGATTTCCCAAGGTTATGCTTAGTTGAGAAATTTTTTTAGCACATAGGGAAGTGGATCCATCAACCAAGGCTACTTTAAAGCCCTTAAAATATTTTGTTTCTAATTTCATTTTTGCAGCCAAAGTTTTGTCAATAAAGTTGTGGATTGCCCCACTGTCCATAAGGGCTATTACTCTGTCCTTTAATTATACTTTTGATTTGGAAAGGGTGATGCTTGGAGACTCTAGAGATGGCTGCTAGGGTTCCTTGTTCTTCTTCGTCGTACCTTGTTTTCTTGCTTGGATTTCCTTGTTTTCTTCATCGAATATTGCTTCTATATTTCGTGCCTTACTTTCCTTTTCACATATGTGTCCCGGCCCCCATTTTTCCTTACATTTGAAGTACAAACTTTTCCTTTTTAGGTCTCCTAGTTCCCCTTTAAGGTTTTCTTGTTTACAAACATGCCCAGGTTCCCATTTTCCCTTGCAATTGAAACATAATTTTCTCTTTCGAGTTCCTCTTTATTCGCATTTTTCTTATAGGGAGATTTGATGTGTTTGTTTGTCTTGTCCTTTGTGGATGTGTCTTCAAGTTTTAGAGCCTTATCAATGGCGCCATCAAGAGAGGTGGGATCAAGGGCACTTACCAACCCTCAGATCGAATCTTTTAATCCTTCAAAGAATAGGTAGGTGAGTCGATCTTTGGTAACTCCTAATACTCTTACTGAAATTCTTTGGAATTCGGCTACGTAATCTTCTATGAATCCTTGTTGCCTTAGTTGTGTTAGTTTCTTGAAGTCCTTATAAGGGTATTTTCTATCAAATCTTTTTATGAGTTTGTGTGTAAATTCGTCGTAGGAGGTTAAGTTATTGTGTCCTTGGGTGAGGCTACCATGATGCCAAGATTCATGGGCCAATCCCTCTAAATACAAGATGGCAAACTGGACAGCGTCTTTTTCTGTAATAGGACTAAGGGTTAAATAGGTGTTTAACTTTTGTATTCAAGCATGTGTTGTGATTTTCCCTGATCCATCGAAGTTGGGAAGAGTTAATTTATTCACCTTTTGTCTCAAATCTTTACTAGGTTGCCTCTGTCTTTTTTTGATGCCTCATGTTTCTTAGCTTCACAAAATTCCCTAAATGGGATACTCCTCCTAATCTCAAGGTCCAAACTTGTGTAGGTTTTGGCAATTTCCTCAGTGCTATTAGGGGTTGGGTTATTTTCTTCTTCCTCCATTGGTGTTTCTTCCCTAGGTAGTAATGAAGGTCTTGGGATCCTAGGGGCGGAAGATATGTTATTACTCTCTGAATGGTTAGAGTTTACATCTCTCCCATTTGTAGAGTGAGGTTTAAAGGGTATTGATTGTATTACTCATGTTCTGTAAGGCTTGAAGGAGTGCTTGGTTTGTTTTCTCATTTTGTTCTATAAAAGTTTGGGTTATCTTTTCATTGTTTTCAATGAAGGCCCTAAGTTCATTTTCCATTTGTTCACTCATTGTATTGTTTTGAGTAGAGTTGTTGTTGGTTGCAAGTTTTTTTTTTTTCTCTCTCAAGTGCCCTTTGAGCTCTTTGGCTATGTTGCATTCACTATCGTTCGTCCCTCGGGCTGGTAGGAATGATGCTCTGATACCAACTGTAATGTCCCCTTTTGGGATTGCCCTAAATCTTGCCTTAGAATCACAAGTTTAATGTAGTTAGGGTTATTACTTACCAATTAAATGCTTTAAGAAAGACAAATCTTGCTTTAGATCCTACAATCATGTTAATAATATTGGAATATAATTCATATGATCAAACATATACATAATAAATGCCTTATCTATTTAAACCATGTAAATACATAACTATTTCAAATCTATTTAAACTACACCATATCCATAATGCATAATGGTAGTTTAATCATAATAGGAATTGGATGAGAAACATGATAAGTCTGCCCAAAGCTATCCAGGCTAAGCCCAAGAGTGCCCAAGAGTGGATATACCATCCCTCTTGGCCCCAAGTGGCAAACCCCCAACCATCCAACATGGGGTGTCGTACTTAGTGGATAAACTTGTATCTGATTTCCCTATCCATGCGGCCTTATCCATCCTTCTTATGATTGAGACTCCTTGAATCCTTCCCAACAACCCATCCAAGTAGAGATTAGGGAAAAGGTACAATAGGAGGCACAGAGATTCCTCTTTCTAAGGCCAAGGGCGGTCACTCACCCCCTTGGCCCCAAGTGGCAGATCCCTGGCCATCCAGATGAAGTGGCGTACTTAGAAAGTAATCTAGTATCTACTCACCCAACTTGTACTCCCCCCACTTCTCCTCATGGTTGCTTGGTGAGAATTACAAAGACAAAATATATCCAGATTTATACAATAATAAATATACCATTATACACAATAATCATGATAGAGCATACCACAATATCTATTTAAAACATAAGATTGCTATATTCACAGCAGCAGATGTAATAGCTGCTGATTCTGCCCTTGAGTGCAGATAATTAATTCTGAACTGCTCAATTGCCTTGTTGTTTTGATCTCTTTCTAATATTTGAAGATGTTGGCTGCCTGAATGTAAGTATATTTCTGCAGATGATTGCAGAAATATCTATTTAAAACATAAGATTGTTATATTCACAGCAGCTGATGTAATAGCTGCTGATTCTGCCCTTGAGTGCAGATAATTAATTCTGATCTGCTCAATTGCCTTGTTGTTTTGATCTCTTTCTAATATTCTGAAAATGTTGGCTGCCTGAATGTAAGTATATTTCTGCAGATGATTCCTTTCTTCCTCCTTTGGAAATGTCCCTCCTTTTATATCCCACAATGGATGCAAAGAGACATGACTGTTTAACCTTATTTTTCCTTCAGTAAGGGACAGGTCCCTTAGACTAATCGCTGTTCCTTCTAATCGCCACCTTTCTTTGCATCTTTTCAACATAAATGGGGCACTTCATCTCAAGGTAGTCGATCATCGTTAAATTATATTTGCTTGTGTTTTGTTAACATCTCTTAATCTTCATCGTATAAACCTTAATTGCTGCCCTCCTCTTTTAATCTTTACACATAATCGCAATATATTAGATAATATCCTCAAGTGGGACGACTTCTTGAAAGGCACTGATTATTTAATCACAGCTTTTTTTTTTTTGGGGGGGGAGGGGGGAATTAATATTGCTGCTATTTTCCTAAGTATAAGGAAAAGTTGGGGGCATGACAAGCTCACAAGTTGCTTGGGAGCAACTCGACCTGCAGATTTACCCACGAGTTTAGCAACAACTTGCCAAGTTTGCAAATTGTGCCTTTATCCACTAAGGTTTGGGGGTTCTAATTTATTTATTGGTGATATATATATATATAAACAAAGTGGACGTCAAAATTCTCAAGACCGCAAATTGCGAGAGACAAGATGTTTTTTCAATTCATTTGTTCAGAGCTTATTACTGGTAGCAAAGCCTAATCATATTTATTTTGATGAATATTGCAAGAGAGTAGAGTGGGTAGTGAAACTTGCCACTCCCTGTTCAACTCACAACTCTGCAAGTCTAACAAACACCTTAAGGATCATCAATAGTAATACAATGATTGTATCTGATATGAGAATTTCAAATATGCAAATCAGATCTTAAATTAGACGGCAGCAATTTTAGAAATCATTGTCGCTATATCTATACAATGTGTGTACTCTGTTTTAAAAATGTTGTGCCCAATCAAAAAATTTACTTCATTAAGGCGTTTTGTAAAGAGTGGTCAAAGTCTTGTAAAAAAAATTATCAAAAGTCAAAATTTCTAAAAATAGAAAGTTTCCAAAAATAGACTTGATTCAGGGTTTTTTGGGTTTGTTGTCAAATGGATGCTAGCAAAACTTTCTAAAAATAAAATCTTTGTTTGGAGGGCTCTAACTGATTCTGATTGGTCAAAAATACTTCCCAATTAGGTTGGTCTAGTCAGAATTGTCAAAAGGTCAAGATTTCTCTGGTGGGTTAATTCTGCTTTTTTAGAAGGCAAAGCATGAGCTCCAAGGTGATCAATGGAGAATTATCTACTACCAGGTATCAGATTCAAAGTCTCAAATGTTGTGCAGACAACATCAAACTATCAACAATCAAGAAAAGGTGAAGTTCACACAAAACGGAGGCAAATCTGAAAATGGTGAAATTTATGAAAAAAAATTCTAACTCTAGCATGCCTAGGCACCTCCATCCAGGAAGGGCGACTGGGATCTCTCATGCCCTAGTCAATTTTGCCTTCTTTTCGGAAAACGTGCAATTTTCCCCATCAGCCCAATTCAGTTACGCAGAGAAACAGTCAAAAGCATTTTCCAGAGCTAGTAAAAGGAGATTGTCTCAGTTATGTTCAAGCTCCTCAGTTGATTCATCATCCAGTGCCGAGGATCTATCAGACAGCGGAAAATGTAGATCGAATAGTGGAATTTTGCAAAAAAATGAAGAAAATCAAAGAAAAAGTGAATCATTAATTTTAAACTAAGGCATGGAAGCCTAGGCGTCCCTATCAAGGAGAGGTGCCTAGCTTTTGATGCCTTAGTTTTTTTTTCGCCCTGTCCAAAAATTCATCAAACTCCTTCGTTAGCTCGGTTTTGGTTCTCAAAAAATTAGTCAAATGCAATGTCGGGGGTTGGCAAAGGGTATAATTCATCTCAGTTAGGATCAGGCTTGCTTGATTAACTGCCTTTTAGCCTCTATTATTCACCGACTAGCGGGAAACGACGCCCAAACTGGGGTCACTGGCTTCCAGCAGAAACACGCAAAATGAAAAAAGTAAAAATTTGAAAATCATTGAAATTTGGCTAAGGCATGGGATGCTAGGCGCCCCTGTCAGCCAAGGGCGCCTAGGTTTTCAATACTTAGAATATTTTCAACCCGGCATGCCTTCTTTCCAGTTCAGCCTTCGTTGGTCACTTCTGGGGTCTGCAATCATGATCAGACGATGTCGAATGCCGATATGAAGCTGGGGATCACTTCAGTAGTGGTCAAACATGAGATTG
>VDFB02269759.1:107623-142928 GCA_007258455.2 Sequoia sempervirens | reverse complement strand
GTGAGAAACCTTTGGCATGAATGAATTGGGCATTTGAACTATAAATATCTTCATCAAATAAGCACACAAAACTTGGTGATTGGTCTTCTTAGGATTTCTTGCATAGAGGGAGTTTTTTGAGGTTGTTTTTGTAGACACCTAAAATGTGACCATACCATGACCACACTTGACTTTACCTATCCTAACCTTTAATTAAATGCATACCTCTGGTATCAGAACATACCACTTTTCCCTCCTTCCGCCATTGTGAGTTTTTGCTAGAGATTTTGAGATTGTTTATTTTTTCGACATTTGAAATTTTTTAAATTTAAAAATTTCCTCATTGTTCAATTGACTATTTGGAGGCCTGACATGATTTCTCAAGGACGTTTGAAGACCCAATCTCTATTAAGGAGGCACCAAATTTTTGTGGGTGAGGCTTGATTGGTTGGGCCCATTTGTTTTGCTGCCGAGGATGAATGTGGTCACATGGTGGGACCAGGTGCTTGATCATGCTTCCAAAGGGCCTCTATAGGCCCTTTTTTTTCATTTTTGCATATCTTTTGCAAACAGAGGTCATTTTTTGCAAACCACATATCAACGGAAAGGTATTTTTGTCACCTTTGCAGTGGTTGAGGAATTTCACTCATATTTTTTGTTTGGTGGTGCTTTTAATCTATTGAAGTTTGATATTGGTTTCACTTCATTTGCAATATTTGAGAGTTTCTAATTATTGTTGAAGGTTAGTGTCTTGTATTTTTTGAGATTTATTATAGTTGATTATGGAGTTTTCATTGCATCCTGCTGTGATTATGTTGGAAATGGGAAACTATAAACAATGGAGAGATGGTATCATAAAACATCTCAAATGACTTAATTTTTTTCCACATTTGTATAATCTTGTTCCCCTTCATGGTACTGATAGTAAGAAATTTGCATGAAATTGCAAAAGGGATCATGTCCTAGGAGTTATTACAATGCATATTGATGATGCCACATTGGATGCTATTGATCATTTTGAGTGTCCTCATATTCTTTGGACTAAAATTTGGGAAATACATGGAGATCCTGATACTCAGCTATTCCTAGATGATCCTATTTTAGATTGTCTTGTGCCTCTTCATTTTTCAGATAGGATACCCTATGATCATGCTACTATGCAGGAGTTTTAAGTTTTGGATTACTTTGAGTCTTCAGATGAGGATGATGAGATTTATTCAGATGCTCCTTCTTCTCCATTAGGGACAATTGATGTACCTTTACCTTCAGTGATTCATTGCAAGAAATTTACATGGAATTGCAAAAGGGATAATGTCCTAGGGTAAAAGCACAAAGCTATGTCACACTTTATAAAGGAAATGACCAACATTGATCCAACTTTTAAACTTGAATCACTAAAAAGTGACATATATGTTTTGAATTTTGAATGATATAAACTAGTAAAATATGTATTTTTTAGTATATTATTTTTTTGTATTTAAAAAAAAAATTAAAAAATTATTTTAAACTAGTTTATAATAAATTAACACTATAATTTAGTTGCTAATAAAATGCTGAAAAATGAAGTTGCATGAGACGTCAAACTTTTTATAGTAATTTTTTTTTTCTTTCAAATTTTTTGTGTGTATTTATAACTTGAAACTTTAGTGCATGGATATAGTTTTTTTCAATTTTGATAAATATATATTTTTAAATAAATATTAAAATGTGCGTGAATCAAAAAATAGTTGTTTCCATCAGATGCCAACTTTCATATTAAATATTTATCTAAAATGGAAACAAAATTATATCATCTTGAAATAGATTCTTTTATCTAGTGCATCATATTTTTTTTAATTTTTAAAATAATAATCTTTAGTATTTTTCCTTGGCATGGTAATCAACCTAATATTTTGTGCTGATAGCCTACTTTTAGTAAAAATAAAAAATAAATATAAATAATAAATAGAATATTAAAATAAATATATTTTTGAAAATTACACTTATGGATCTACAAAAGGGTATTTTTATATTTTTAAAAAATGTTATTTATATTAGCAGGAGTTATTGAAACTTTGAGTTTTTCAAATAATTTTAATTGTTTGGTAAAATTGAACTCAAAGTAGTGCTCCATATATTTTTAGCCAACAATTTTAGTTGAAAAAGTTGTGGAAGTATCTAACTTAACTATAATGAATCTTACTAGATCATATGTTTGACCAAAATTGATTTTTATTTGGAAATACTTAAATTCAATTGTGTTGATAAGTTGGCTGAAAGTGTGAAACAACTTTGTGCTTTTACCCCCTAGGAGTTATTACAATGCATATTGATGATGCCACTTTGAATGCTATTGATCATTTTGAGTGTCCTCATATTCTTTAGACTAAAATTTGGGAAATACATGGAGATCCTGATACTCAGCTATTCCCAGATGATCCTGATTCAGATTGTCTTATGCCTCTTCATTTTTTAGACATGATACCCTATGATCATGCTACTATGCAGGAGTTTGAAGTTTTGGATTACTTTGAGTCTTTCGATGAGGATGATGAGTGTTCTTTAGATGCTCCTTCTCCATTAGGGACAATTGATGTACCTTCACCTTCAGTGATTCATTGTGTAGAGTCATTGATTAAGGCTCCTATCATTCCTGTTCAGTAGGACCATTCATCTTGTGTTGATTATTCATTGAGCACATCCAGTGATTCATCACTAGTATCTCATTTTCTTCTTAATTAGGATTCTTCTTTGTTGGACATTCATTCATTGTTCATGGACTCTCACATTTCAGATTTGGAGGACACATTTGAGGGTATATTCCTCCTATTTGATGATAGTTGTGGTACAACTATTGTCACCCCATCTCAGTCTCTGGATATTTTTCAACATCAATTTCCAATTGTACCTTGTTTGTCACCTCCTATTATGACTAGGCATGTTCCTAATTGGTTCATGGCATCATCTTCCAAGGTTTTGGTGACACATGAGAAGATTCTAGAAACATCATACATCTTCATGCTTCTTTCTTTCAATTCCTATCTGGAATGGGAAGCATACATGCATTTGTATTTGGTTTTGTTTCTTCCAAAAGGGATACAAGTTATTTGTCGACACTGGATCATATTTTGTCTTCAGGTACTTACCATTTTTGCAGGTGATTACACATTGTGGGGGGTCTATATAATCTCTCTCCTTCCCTCTTATGGGGGGACCATTGATTGTATATATATGATATATGTAGTCCTTGGGGGGTGTGATTGAGTCATCCATCCATGCATCATTTTTGTTTTCTTTTCTCTCTTTTAGAGAGTGTTTTTTTCCCACTGGGTTTTTCTCCTTTTCTCTGCTTGTGAGAAACTGCATTGTAAATGGGTACCTAACATGGTTGTGTAGCTAGGACCCATATTGCTTTTTTGTATTTTTGCATCTTCATTCTCCCTAAGTTGCACTTAAGGGGGGTGTTAGAGTGATTAAGTTTAACTTAGGGTAGTTGTGTTTCCTATATTGGGAAGTTTCATACTTTTCACATTTTTCTTGCCTTTAAAAAGGCTGTACATTGTGTAATATAATCATCTCATACATTTTTATTTCTCTTGGTGAAAGAGCCTTGAGCTTCTCTCATTTTTGTGAAGGTGTTATTTGCAGATGGTGCTCCTAGGTTTGGTGGTCATCACCAACATTTATTAATTATTTAATTAATTTAACGTTCACCTTTATCCCCTAATTTAATTAGATAAATATTTATTATTTAATTAATTAATTTATCCTTCACCTTTATCCTCCACTTTAATTAATTAATTAAATTATTTATTTAATTTATTTATTCTTCCACATCACTCTACTCTAATAATTAATTAAATAATTTAATTATTATTTAATTAAATATTGAGAGTCACATGACTAACTAAGATCTTATCTAGATTCATTGAATCTAGACACTTCCCAAAAATCAAACCAACTTTTCATCTCATCCATTCATTTCATATCACACCTCTTAATCCTAACCATTCACATAAGGATATTCCCTAGCACACTTCTTAAACCTATCCCTTATCCCTCATGTGACACTTGTCACATAACTACAACTTTGATCCAAACCCTAAACCTTATTCAGTCCTAGCAATCCATTAACCAATTAATCTTGGCCCTTAGTTTCTCTCATGTAATTTCTATAAATTATAGGCCTCTCATCCCATTTGGACAATCTCTTCTCATGCTATTATTATGCTACTAAATTTTCTATCTACTTCTCTCATTTTCTATATAATGTTCCATTATATTAGTATTATTCTATCCATTTGATCTATCATCATATCAATCCTATCATCTTGTTGCTAGTTTGATAAGCAACCACATTTCGCCATCAACGCATGAAAAGAGAAAATCAAGTGGAGCTAGGGTGCACTCTACTTTATCTTTATTTGTGGAGAAAGAAGGGTTTTAGGTGAAGGCATTGTGTGTGTTACATTATCTTCTATGTTATTTAGCTTTAATATTTTTCTTGTCCTCATTTTGGAATTCCCAATGGGACCCATGTCCCTATTTTAACCTCTTTAGTGAGTTTTTGTTGAGTTGATGGCTGCATGTTTTGGTTCAATACTCAAATTTATGATTTAGTGGTTTTGTTTGACAAACCCACACTTACATCATGAATTTCAGTGCCTTTGCTAGATCTCGCTATGCTTCTGTAGTAACTATTGGTACTTGCGTTTCAACTTTTAGTGCCTATGTTCTAAGAAACTATACATACATTCTACTTAAATTTTTAGTTTTTTTTAGTGAGCTAACCCTTACTTGTTTTTGGTCAATTTCTAAATTATCCTAACATTATATTTTATAGGTTTTCTAATATTTATTTTATAAAAAATAGGGTTAGTTATTAGTTATTATCTTTAATATCTAGGGTTTCTACATAAGTGTGCTTTTGTTATGCTCATAGGTGCTTCTATTTCAACTTCTAACACCTTCATGTTAACTTTCAACACCTCTATTCTAACTTTTGACACCTTTTTTTTTCTAAATTTTAGCACCTCCATTATGACATTCTATGTGTTTGTCTTGACTTTCGATGTATATTTTTTAACTTACTGTGCTTCTATTTTGACTTGGTGTGCTTTTTATTGACAAAGTCATGCATTTTTATAGGTAATTTTTTCTTATGTTTTGGTACTTCTGTTCTGTCAAAAGGTGCCTTTGTTTTACAAATTTGTACTTCTATTTTAGTTTCCATCATAATTTTTCTAAGTTTTATCTTTTAGCTTATCAAAAAAATCTTCAAGGTCTTCATCCTCAAATCCCTATAATTGGGGTGTGTCTACCAATCCACATCACAAAAGGGTCCCAAATTCTTAAGTTTATCTTAATGCCAAAATCATTTTCTTTGATCATTTTTCATCTAACCCCTTGTTGTGTAACTTGAAATCACTTGTCAAAAACAAAAACCATGAAACTACTAACATCTTTCTTACAAATTTGCTTGTTCAAGGTTTTCTTTTTTTCCACTAATATAGGCACATTTATTTTATTAAGGATAATGAAATTTGTTTGTTGTGTCTTTGGGTGATCGGTGTGTATACTCTCCTCTTGCACCTTTGTGTGATCTTGAGGATCAAAAACATCACTTACTCTTTTATTTGCTTTGTATTGTCATCCCAAGGAACCCAACATGTGCATGCTCTCCCCTTGTGCTTTGTGTGATCTTGGGTGACCAAAAACACTTGGATCATTCCTTTGAGGGGGATTTCATCACCCTAAGGGATGATCTTAACTCTCATGTTTTGAAAAAGTATAAAGAGTGGGAGGTGAATCGAAATACACCTCTCTTAGAAGTAGAATCTTATCAATCTAGGCTAATCCTCCAAAAAAATTATACCTTAGAGAAGTGAAGGTGTAGAGTGGGTTACCCTCTCCTCTCAGTTATTTGGAATTATTCTCTTTCATCTATAGATTAGGCCTCATGTACCCTTGAGGTATTTAGAGGACTCCCTAACAACCTTGTTCATCCTAGTTTAAGTCCTTTTGGTCATTGCTTAGTGTAGTGCAAGGTACAATATCATGCCTAAATTTACTCACCATGTACCTTCCTAAGTAGAGATAAAAGATCTTTGGGAAAGGTCTTAGGACCTCCAAAGAAAGGGAAAAGGTGATCCCTTATGCCATTGGATCCCTATCTATTGACTCTTGAAAGATAAGTTCCTTACAATAATCTTGAGGTATTGTCCTTTGGCTAGTGGGCCTACATTAATTTAACACTCTCACTTGAATAATTCTAGGCTTTTGCAAGTGCTTGGCATGTCTTCTTGTGGTAAACTGGTGCATACCTATCTTCCAATTCTTCCTCCTAGCCATTTTTTTGTTTGTTTGTGTACTTTCAAATCTACCTCCTAGTTAAGAAAGAAAAACCTCCATCATAATCCAACCAATCTTCCAATCTCTTTATCCAATTCCATTTCTATAACCCCTAATCCATCCAAATATTTTAAATCCATCTACCCTCCTAATCCTATCCCATATCCATCAAAATATTCTAATTCCTTCCAACCTAGTTCTTCATCCATTGAAATACTTCGAATCCAATCTCCTATCCAACCTAATCCTTTATCCATCTATTCATTTGAAACCTCTCCAATCCAACCCTTCCATATAAATATAATCTAATTCTCCATCCTTATCCTTAGGTCTTATTCTTCTAATTTACCCAATCCAATTTTAATCCATCATACAAATTCCACCCTCATCCAAATTAATCCAAAACTTTCCTCTTGAAATAAATCCTCCACCATGTCTAACCATCTAATCTATCCTCCATCCAACATAATCTATTATAATCCAACCTCATTCATTCCAACCCAATCCAACATCAAGAACCCACGTCTTATTTCAACAAGACCAAAAATAACACTCAAGGTCAACCCCAATTATATTGATGATTAGGAGGATATTCTTGTTGAACAACCTAAATATGATCCCTATGATGATAATGAGAGTCTTATGGACCAAAATTATCTTTCCCTATCCACCACTACTGATTTCATCCTCACCAACTACTTCAACAATGATAAAAATTCCATGCTTAGATACTTTCTTAGTCTTGGTGGAAAAATTACATCCTCCCCACCTCCATCCAATCCCAATCCACCACCTATTTCTCATCCTTCCCCTTCCTTTAACAAGGGAAACCAAACCTCTATCCAAAATTTCCCTCCAACCCCATCCACATCCAAAATCCCCATCTCCAAATCCTTTTCAAGATCCTCATCCTCATCCTCAATTTAACAATCTATCGAAGCTTCCACTTGTTCATCTCCCACATCCTTACAATTCACATCAACCTAATCCTACAAATCAACTTCATCCCATGTATTTCAATATTTCCTCCAAGGACTATTTCCAAAGGTGGATAAATCTCCATGCAAAAATAAAATTGTTTAATCTTCCCATGTCATGAATCCACCTTAATCCCCTCCATATCAATGAAAAACTCAATCCCCTAAACCTCATGAATCTCCTATCCCTCCATCTACCCAATTTAGAAGTTTATCCAACCTTCCTACTCCATCACACCATCCAAACCACATGAACTATTTCAATCCCCTAATCAAAATCATGCTAACATAGATTACGCTACATATAAAGATCAAGGTACCCCTTTTAGTCCATTGCACAATGATCCTCTAAATTAGGATCAAGATTTATCTTTGATCTCATCCAATGATCACTTTCCATATCAAGAGAAAAACATCCCCCTCCTCCCCCTAATGATACCTTTCCATCCCAAGAGAAAAGAATCCCTTCCATGCGATGTCATGATCCCTCTTTGAATAATATCAAAGTATCCCTCCTTGTCCCCCTAAATATCCACTTCCACATCAAGATGAAATCATCCCTTCCACAACACCACATGATGCCCTTCCATCCCAAGAGAAAATTTCCCCTTCATCCCCCTCTCATGATCCCCTCCCTTCCACTCCATAGTATGATCCTCCTCCATCCCATGATCCTATCCCAAGTCAAGATCAAAGCATCCTTTCATATCCATGTCATGATCCTAATAATCTGAAAGATCCCATCACCCCTATCCAAGCTACCCATGAACCCCATACCTATCAAATTGGTTCCTCCACTTTCATCCAATCTGGTTTACTCCATGATTATATCATTCCTTCTATTTCATAGCCCCCTCAAGAGAAAATAACATATTATTTCCAAAATAATAAGTATCCTATTGGAAAAAGTATATGTCAAAAAATACATTATCATGACAAAGGGCTAGGCCTCCATGAGCAAGGCATCCTAGAACCCATCCATATCAAATAAAATCCAAAAAATCACGGCCATAGATACCAAGCTCAAGATGTCAGTGCATATTCTATCCCTCCCAAACCCCACATCCCTCCACTTAAATCTAAACATTCATATCCTCCACTTCCAAGTCTATTTTAGGCCCCTATGTCCCAAAGAACATTCCTACCTCACCCAAATCCATTTTGGGCATTTATGTCCCAAAACCAAAACCATCATCCCTTCCATCTATATTGGGTTCTTACATTCCACCCCTTATCACCCCTATCTCAAAATCATTTCATCATATCATAAACCAAGATCAACAAAGACACACATCCTTAAAGCCCTTTCAACAACCTACCTACATAAACCCATCCATAAGACCTCCATATCATTACTATTCATCCACCAATTCCATTTCCCTTGAAAGTAATTTGGATTCCAACTATAAAATGCATAAAGATAAAAATCCACACAAATCTAAGGGTCACCATGTCCCATAAAAAATACATGCAAGAGAAAATACAAATCTGATCTAAAGGAAAAAAATAAAAATAAAAAAAGGCCAAAAATTCCCATGAATCAAAAATCAAAGACATAAACTATGTGGATTCCTAAAAAAACTCATAAAAACAAGGAATCTCAAAAAAAAATCAAAATTGGCATCCAAACTTGCTAATCTAATAGCTTCATCCATTCCTAAGTCCTCCAATATTCCATCTAAAAACCTCACATATTCCAAATCCATTTTGGGCCCCTATGTCCAAAATAAACTATCATAAGTCCTCCACCATATCCCCTATCCAATTTGTTCCCTTATCTCCCAAATCTACATCCACTCCTACACTTCAATCTCAAAACCAAAAATTCACTTCACTTCCACAAATCCACCACCTTGTAGGGTCTGTGCCAATGTTGATCTTACCAAAATTTTGATCCAATGATCCAAAATTATTGCAATACCCCATCCATAATCCAACATTAATCCCCCTTTAATCCAAGCCTTTGCATAAATCCTTATCTTTTTCCATCAAGCCATCATTCTACCAATGTCTATGAGCATACCTCCAATTTCCATGGTCCATTGTAACACATCTTCAAGAGATACCATCTATGAAACTAAACACTTGATTCCTTCCTCCATTTCCATATTATCCATCCACTATCTTACAAATCCACCTATCCGCATCCTTATCCTCATCCTTATCCTCATCCTTGTCCATCCATACTAAATTCCAAATATCCAAAATGGGGAACAAAAAAAAAAAGAAAAAAAAAGAGAAATAATTCATCCAATGGTGAAAACCACTTCTTCTAGTGCCTTGGGAAACTACCATGATGAAAACCTAGAAAACAAGTGTCATGTGTAATCCCTAATACTTTTGCACTCTACACTTGGGGGAAATATTTATCCATACCATCATTTTATCCACATCCCTTGATATCCTTCATCCCATATCCCTCATCCTATCCAAATCCATCCTCCCTTCCCACCTTTGATCTTGATAAGGATCCTATCATGCACTATCCTTCCCTCTTCTCCAAATACACCCTCCCCACCCTCCTTTGATCTTGATAAGGCTAGGGATAAAATATACATGCATGCTTTGGACAATGCAAACCTTACTTCCTCCACCATCCATATCCCTTATGCATCATCCTTCCATATAATGCATCCCTTATCATATTTTATCCTTCATTACACTACCTCTAGTGTGGGGAATCTTACTCCTTTACAATATAGTCCTTGGATCTCCATACTCATATACACCCAATTAGTCCATCTATCTCCTATTTAAGAAACCCCTCAATTTTCATTGGTTCCATCCTCCTATCCTATCCTATCCAATCCATTTACTCCCTATCTCCCATCCAATCCAATCTAATCACATCCATTTATCTTCTATCCTCCATCCAATAAAAAAATATCATTCCAATTCATCCAATGCAATCAATCCCAATCCATGCAACCCAATCTTGCAATCTAGCTCATCATGCAAAATCAATCCATAATTTTGATCAAAATCAACTAAAATATATTAATCCACTATAAAATTATCATCATAGGGATGTATCCTTCCCAATACAAGTGTTTTTATTATTGTTAACAACACAATAATTGGGTTACACATTGTTCTTATCATTAACTTTCCTATCCTTATCATCAATCAAACTATCAATCGATTTTAGCTTAACTTGGATCATAGTCCTTGTTTGGTTTTAGTTTGTTATACATGATTACTTGTTGCTTGTGTATTTTATCATTGTTTATACTTATCATGGTTTTTGCATCATATTTACACAAGGGCATCATAGTTTTTCATATCATGGTATTATAAGGCATATGTTTACATTTTGACCTTTTGATCATGTACTTGGCACATTATCACCCTAGTTCCCTAAACCTTAGTGCATAATGTCAAGTATAATATCAAATCTAGGATACTTATATCATTGCAACATGATGACAATCCTCCCTCTCCCATCCACATCTTCATCATCCTTATCTACTCACTTCTATCCTTATCTAGTTCCTCCTTTCCTCCTTCCTCTAACACTCTCATCCATTTTGAGAGCATACCTGTGTTCTTTAAAACCACATGTCCTCTCGAGGGCGCATACCTAACTCCCATCCTTCTAGTGACTGGAGCATCATGCCACTAGTCCTTATCCTTTACCTATCCACTATGTTTTATTCTTCTTTGAAATGATGTTACATCTCTTAGTCACAACATCATCTCAAAGAGGGGAAAAATGTAGACAACTGAAATGTGACCATACCTTGACCACTCTTGAATTTACCTATCCTAACCTTTATTTAAAAATATATTTATTATTTAATTAATAAAATTAACCTTTTCCTTTACCCCCCACTTCAATTAAAAAAATATTTATTAATTTAAGGGTGCTGGCAAGAAGTTGAGTCCACTTTTTGGCCAAAAAGTGGAAGTGTTTTCCCTGATTTTCAGAATTTGTCACATTTGACCTTAAAATTTGAAGTAATTAGAGATGGAATCTTAAAAAAGTCACTAATCATAAAATGTAGTATTCAGAGTCTAGTTTCCAAATATGTAATTTATTTTAATACCCAGATGATACAAATTGATATTCAATGGGCGTTTCTAAAAACCACTTTTTAAAAGTCACTTTTTTTATACTATACCATGCACGTGTAAGTCATCCATATTTTGACCTAAATAATCATATTTTTCTAAATCCTTTTGGGAAAAGATTTTTAACTCACTTGAGCACGTTTTCCATATTTTTTTGTAATTTTTTATTGAATAATTTTTTTTTTGTTAATTTTTTACTGGCCATATTTGGTGTTTTGAAAAATCATTATGTACATCACACATAAGATGACCTAAACTTATCATTTTTGATTTTTTTTTTTTTCAAATTGAAAATAATTTTCTGAAAAGTACATTTTTTAAATTTTTTTTAATAAAAAGTTATTAAAATACTAAAAATCCTTGATAATTTTCAAGTTTATGGGCCTGTTTCATCAAAAATTAATTGAAAAATAGAAAAAATAATCCAATTGAAAAAAAATAAATTCAGAATCTACACTATCTCATCTAAAATGGGTTTTAATTTCCTAAAATAATTCTAAAAAAACCCCGTCAACCATATTGACATAGTTTTTTCTCTCAATATTGTCATGACCTTGTACTTGTAGGTCTAAGGCTAAGGGTTGGGTTACAATTCCTTTTATAAGCCTAAATCCAAATGAGAAACATGAATTGTGGTTTTCAAACCCTTTGGAACGAGTACCCACTTTAAAAAGGGTACCTATTCTAAAAAATGAATGACTACCTATTTTAAAGCTAAAAAATGACACTTCCACTAGAAGTGGATTCAACTCCTTGCACTTATCCTTAATTTATCCTCCACTTTAAATAAATAAATAAATAAAACATCATCAAAACCCCTTTCCTAAGGGTAAGGCCACATGTGCTACAAAATACCTAGATTTGGTTCATAGTCATCTTATGTCATTCCCAACTCCATTTTCAGGGCCCAAGTATGTGCTTATTTTATTGATGACTTCTCTCAACGTACATGGGTTTAATTTTTGAAGTATAAGAGTGAGGTTCTTAGCACTTCTAGGACCTTCAAAGCATTTGCAAAGAAGCAGTCATGTGTTTCTCTTTTCCAAATACATACATATAATGGGGAGAGTATGTGAAACAAGTATTTTATGATTTTTGTAGTGACAATGGTATTCTTCATTAACACATAGTTCCTTACAATCCTTAGTAGAATGGTGTGTGCAAGAGGAAGAAAAAAACTATGGGAGATGGCCAATTGTATGATTTAGTCTACGTCCAAGACTCCAACCTTTTGGGTTAAATCTATCAATTATGCCAACTATATTAAAAACCATATGGCTCACATGGTAGTGTGAAATGACTTTTGAGGAGACTTGATCCCATATCAAGCCTAATGTATCCTTATTCAAAGTATTTGGTAGTGATGTTTGGGTATTCACTCTAGATGGACAACATAAATAAATGAAGAAGAAGAGTCATCAATTCATTTTTATTGGCTATTGTGAGGATGTGGAGGCATACATATTGTTTGATCCTAACACATGAGAGGCTTACTATCATTCTAATGTTCAATTTGATGAGTCCTTCACAAATATGAACACTCCATCACCTACTTCATCACTTGGGGATGTATTTATTTTTGAGGGTGATATTGATGATGGTCCTAATCCACCTCATCCAGATCCATAAACTTTTCCATGATGGTTCATACTACTCTTGAAGAGGCTATCCCTCTTGTTGTGATCCCATATACTTTCCACAATCATTAATAGACTTCAGGTATCACTCTTTTGAGTCATGCCATTTTAGCTGATCCTCAAAAGTTTATAGATGCTTCAAGTATTCATGAGTGGGAGAGTTCTATGGTTGATGAGTATTCCTCTTTAATGAGGAATCATACTTGGGATATTGTACCTCTTTCTAAGGGAATAAAATTTCAAGTGGGCGTATTGTACCAAATATGCAACAAATGGTTCTATTGACAAGTGGAATTTTCATCTTGTTGTAAAGGGGTTTTCAAAAGTTGAGGGAGTTGACTATTCCAAGGCCTTTTCTCTTGTCTACAAGATGGATTCTATTCATCTTATAATCTCTTTAGTTGCATCTTAGGAATGGTCAGTGTATCATATAGACATGAATAGTTCTTTCTTACATGGGAATCTTCATGAGGATATCTACATGGAGTAGCCTCCTAGTTTTGTCTGTCTCTTCATTTGTTTGCATTCTTCATTATTTATTTTATGGTCTCAAACTACCCCTCGGGCTTGGTATGAGAAGATGGATTGCTTCTTCCTTGCCTCTAGTTTCACAAGATGCCATTATGACCCTACAATTTATAATTAGAGATATGGGGAGGATTTTATGATTTAAACTCAATGAGCATTGATGGATCATTTTGATACGATCGACCTTGGAATTTTGCATTACTTCCTCGAAGTATAGGTTCATCAAAATTTTGATGGGATTTTCAATTTATAACAGAGGTATGCTCTAAAATTTCTCCAAAGGTTTGACATGGCTGATTGAAAGCCTCCTCCCACAACTTTTTAGCCAGCTATTGTACTATCTAGTGGTTGCACTACTCCTTTAGTTGATGTTACTTTATATTAGAAGTTGGTTAGCAGTCTTTTGTACTTCACACATAGTCATCTTGATATTTCCTTTGTGGTTGGAATTGTCTCTCATTTATCTTAGGAGCCTCACAAGAGTCATTGGAAGGAACCCAAATGTATCTTAAAGCTCATTCATGACACTTCACATTTGGTCATTCATTACATAGATTAGGAGCTTCTCAAATTGTAGGATTTATTGAATCACATTGGGTTGGTGTTATTGATGATAAGAAGTCTACTTATGGATTTTTCTTTTATCTTGGTGTTGGTTTGATTGCATGATCATGTAGAAGTAGAAAGTTATTGTGTTATTATTGAGAGGTTGAGTATCAAGGTACACTCTGGGATAGTAATGAGGTTATTTGGATTCATTAGCTGATGACTGAGTTTGAATTTCCTCCTAATCATCCCACTACTCTTTGGTGTGATAGTTAGAGTGTCATTCATATCTTATGCAACCTAGTGGATCATCAAAATATCAAGCATATCAAGATCCATATGTACTTTATTAGGTAGCTCATTTAGAATGGTGTTCTCAAGTTGGAGTACTTGTTTATGGAGCAATAGGTTGCAAAAATATTCACTAAACCTTTGGAATTGCCTCATTATCTTTATTTATGATCGATTGTTGGGGTGAAGGAATTTTTCCTTTGGGAGTCTTCTTAAGTCCTTCCTTCACTTTTCATGTTTTCTTTAGAAAATTTCTCTTTTGGAGAGGATTTTTCTCCCACAAGATTTCCCTCCTTTTCTCCATTTGTGAGAGACTATTTGTACATGGGAACCTCATCAAGCCTTGTTGTCAAGATCCATTTTTGTATTTTTTCATTGGTTTTTTCATCCATAAATTACACTTAAGGGGGGTATTGGTGTGAATAAGGTGTTCTACCTAACTAGTTCACCTAGTAGGTCCTATTCACATGTTAAGTTTACTTAGGTCTTATGAATCTTTCTAGAAGTCTTAGTTGACATGCGATATTATCATATCTTATGCCACTTCATGTGTCTTAGGTAATTTAATTTTTTGTTGTCTCATGTCATAGGATTAAGATAGTTGTCCAAATATTGTCTAATCCCATCTCTTACCTTGCCTATATAAGCTGCAAGGATTCTCCTATATGTTTTGCATCTTGTGAATATTGTATTCATATTATATTCTTGATTGGTAGAATAGTATTCTCTATTGTTTCTTCTCTTTTGTATGTGTGGAAGGTTATTTGGTGTTACAGATTGAAGATATTGGTTGCTCACTTCAAAAATTAGGATATTAGAAGAAGCCTAAAGAAAATAGAGAAAATATTGGTTTTTTCTAATTTTATGGAAAATAACATTCAAGAAATGGATAATATAGTCTCTATTTTAGTTGAAGTAAACAAGAGGTTAGAAGTTGAGTCCATTGAAAATTATAAAGTTATAAGTACAATGGTTTAATAAGTCCTATTATTAAAGAATGGAAACAAGGATTTGAAGTTTAAAGTTGAAGCTGTCAATAAAATTATTAAAAAATCAAGAAAACTCCTTTGGGAGGAAGGATGGAAATTAAAAAAGTAAAGAGTATTATGTATTTAATACCTTTAAGAAGTGATTTCAAAAAATAACTCAACCTATGAAAACTATAATTTATCCTACAAAATCAAAGGGAACCAAAGATAGAAGATATATCTTAGCCTCACTTATAAAGAGTTTATTTAAGAAATATGATATAGTAGCAATATTTGTTAGCATTAATGTGTTACATTAAGAAAGGATTATATTGATGACATAATAAAAAAATTATCATGTTTAATCGATGCTATTACTATACAAGGAGCATGTGATACTGCAAGAATTAGTAGGAGGGGATATAATTTTTTTAAGGCATTATGGGTTGGAATATGAAAAATTGGGATCAATAGGGAATTTTTGTTTCTTCCATTTAATATTAGAGTGGAATGGTCTAACAAAGATAAACATATTCAAGGTTTTTTAGAAACATGTTTCTCATCCGAGTATCAAAGGATAATTCTCAAAGGAAAGGAAAAGCACATATTAGAAATGAAGTTCCAATTACTTTAAATTTAACAAACAATATTTTCTTTGATGTTAATTTTTTTACAAGCTATAGTAAGACATTATGATATTTTAGTGGAGGAGGAAAATGGAAAACTTATATTTATCCTAAAATTAGATGAGATGAAGTTGATACTAGTGTCAAATGTAGACGTTGAAATCTTGTTATTGCTATTTTTTTACCATCACATCTATATTAATTCCTAATGATATCCATTTATTAAAATAATTCATCTTACATCAATTAATCAATAAAACAATTAATTAATCCACTTAATTAAAATCAAATTGATTAAATAATCTTCAAATTTTGATTAATTTAAACATCCATAACCCACAAATATTTAAAATAAATAAATAAAATGAATATATGTTTAATCCATTATCTATAACTAATTTAACAATCATGATAATTTTTTTTAATAAGTTAACTAATTGATCACAATGGTCAATAAATCATTGAAAATAAAAAAATGAAAATTCAGATTAACTAGCTATTTGAGAAAAAACAAACAAATAAATTCATCAAATAAATAAATCAAAAAATTAGTTAATAATAACTACCTTATCCTTATCCAATCCACTTATTTATCCTTATCCAATCCACTTATGCTCATCCATTTCCTCAAAATCTTATAAACTGATATGGGATATTTCATTTTCAACAATTGCTATCTCAATTTGAGCAATTAGATGCTATAGAATTGAGAATTGAGTAGCAAGCATACATTACAATCAAGAGCTTATCCATAGTGTTATATCAAAGGATTGTGTGTCATATTTGAAATAACTACTTTTAAATCTTATTTGTCTTATTCTAGTTTCACATGCTTACGTTTACTATACATAGATGATAATAGAGATAAAGTTAGTTTCTTTATTGCCTAGAGATAATAATTGAAATGCAAGATATACATTATTATTTTTAGAGTTTACCTATTAATTAGTATATATATCTTAATTATTAATCTATATATACTATAGATCTATTTTATTTATTTCTTAAAAAAATTGAAATATCATGAATGATTATGGTTACCTATTTAATTTTGATGCTGTGTTTTGGATAAAGATAAGAAAGTGATGTGGATTTTTCAAAATAAATATTTCTAATATGTCTCGTGCTTTTTGGTTTTTTAAAAATAAATATATATTACTAAATCTTTTTCTTTTTTCGTTTTCTTGGTTTTTGATATGGATAAGATTATGGGGATGAATTTTTTAAATAATTATTGTGTTGTTTTTTTAAATAATTATATATTAAGTATATATATTATTAACTCTCTTTGTTTTTGTTTTCTTTTATTTTTTATATGGATAAGACTATATGGCCATGAATTTTTTAAATAATTATTTTATTGTTTTCTTTATTTTTTTAAATAAATAAATATTGTTAATGTCTATTGTTTTTTGTTTTTGTTTCATAGATTGTGCTAGCCTCCTATAAGCACATAATAAATATAAGAAATATAATACATTTATATTATATTAAATCATAAATAAATATAAAGTATATTTTTATAAGAAATATAATATATTTATATTATATTATATCATATCCAAATTGTTAAGTTTCTACTTTAATTGAATGCATCAGATAGTTCCAATTGAGAATTTGGTTAATAATATTTATTTATTTTAAAAAAAATAAAAAGGAAGAGACATATTATAAATGTTTATTTAAA
The DNA here is from genome assembly GCA_007258455.2 of Sequoia sempervirens. Classification (NCBI taxonomy): domain Eukaryota; kingdom Viridiplantae; phylum Streptophyta; class Pinopsida; order Cupressales; family Cupressaceae; genus Sequoia; species Sequoia sempervirens. The sequence continues at coordinate 125,288 of VDFB02269759.1, read as the reverse complement.
AAAATCCACCATCACTTTCTTATCCTTATCCAAAACATTATCAAAATTGATAAGCTTCTACTTTAGTTGAATAAATCAATTTTAGTCCAATTAAGAATTTGGTTAATAATATTTATTTCAAATTTTTAAGAAATAAAAAAATAGATCTCCAAAATGATATAATATATATATATATAATATAATATAATATTATATATTAAGTATAATAAAAATAAAATAAAATTATATTAATTAAATTTAACACAATATACTTATTTATAAATTAAGTAGTATTAAATTGTTAATTAAATATAAAATTATATTTTTATTATTAATAATTAATTTATGATGAAAAATATACGTTTCTCTAATAATTTACTTATGGCATAATATAATTTAACATTCCAATGTCTATAGTATATATATATTTAAATTGATCTATAAAATATACTAGATATATCATTTTGGACTATCTATTTATTCAACTAAAGTAGAAACTTAACAATTTTGATAATGTTTTGACAAGGACAAGAATATGGTGAATTTTTTAAAATAAATGTTTCTAATATGTGTTGTGCTTTTTTGTTTTTTTATATAAATATTATTAATTCTGTTTTTTTTTCCTTTTTTTCTTTTATAAGGATAAGACTATGGCTGTGGATTTTTTAAATAATAATAATTATTTTATTATTTTATTTTTTTAAATAAATAAATATTATTAAATGTCTTTGTTTTTATTGTTTTTTGTTTTCATGGATTGTGCTAGCCTCTTATAAGCACCATGTTGTCATTGTAGGTTACACCTCTCGACTAAAAATCATGATATTGAGTCTTTCTCTAACCAACCATATCTCGTAGAATTTATCTATTAGTATCCTTTCAACTAACAAAATACAATAAAGAACTATAGTAGTAGGTGTTGCATTATAACAACTCAGATTCTTAGTGATCTCACATAAGTGGCAACAGTCCATGGTTTAGCACTACTAAAAATATCCCCTATTATTGCTTAGGAATTGAAAGAATAAGAACATAGAAATATCAACATGATGAAAACTAAAATAACTCTAGAACAACATGATGACGAAAAAACAAGTGGTGAAATCAACGCGTAGTTGTAGAGGCACCTACAAATCCAAATCTTCATCAATGTTCGACTATGTTCAATTAAATTGAGCATTGGGCGCAATACAATGATTTAATATGAAGTCTAGAGAAATTTATCTTCTCATTCCTAACACAATAAATTTTTTATTTGGTGGCAGCATCTCCATACACTATTAGAAGAGGATTCTAGATCATTAGTTAATATTATATCTATTAATTTATATTCTAATATTATTTTCAAGATAGTGAGCTCCATTATCTTCACATTTATTTTTATTGAAAACTTGCAAATTTTGAAGCATTTTAGCGATGAGGTCACTTTTTTAAATTAGTAAATAAAATTTGAAAAATTGGAAAAAAATAAAAAAAATTGCTTCACATTTCATTTTTTTCTACAATTTCGTTAGGTTTTGTGCATATTTGTTTTCTTGTTTTTTTTAATACTAAATTTTTATTTGCAAGAAAAAATTCAAAGACATTATCCCAACTACTAACATTTTATCTTGCAATTATGACCATCAAAGATTTACCTTTAGACACTTAATAATTTTTTAGATAACATAATTTTTTTAATTAAAATAAACTTAAATCTCATTTAGTTGTTTTAATTTGTGTACTCCCAAAGTTTGGAATTATGTATACGCTCCTCTCGTGTCACTTGGTGATCTTGAGAACCAAAAGTGATTCCAAGTTTTAATTTTTGTAACTTTTTTGTTAAATCCTAAAGAAGTGTTGTGCGGATAATCTTCTCTCATATGTTTGCACATGATCTTGAGAATAAAAAATACACACTTTTTCCATTTTATTTTTGTAGGGGGCTTGCATAGGGATTTCATCACTATAGGGGATGAACCCAATATTCGAATTCTAGCAAGGTATAAAATATTTGGAGACGAATTGAAATACACCCATTGGAAAAGGAAAATTTTCATTATAGATAAGCACTCAAAAAATTTATACCTTGGGATTGTGATGAAGGAGAGTGGGTTACCCTCTTGCACCAATCCTTTAGACACATCCTTTCTCAATTTCATAAAACTAGGCATCACATACACTTGTGGCATATCAAGGATGTCCCTTAGTTAAGCCTGTAAATCCTAGTTTAAGAAATTTTAACCATATTTTCTTGTAGTGCATTATAATTGGTTAACCCCAAGAAGTTACTCATATTATACTCATAGGAAGTGGTGGTAGGAAGCCATGGATAGGCATTTGTAGTCCTCCCATGTTCTAAGTTGTGGAAATGTTCTTTACCCTACACCTCAAGGTCTTGAATAAGGGTTGAGGATACTCGTGCTCCTCAAATGTGGTATATCTACGAGTCTACAATGATTGATACAACCACTAATTTTTTTTAGGTTTGTTCATGTTTATTGTACGGTATGTTAGTGTTTAAATCAACCCTCCCCACTCTAAGACATAAAGATGAAATTTTCTATTTTGATCCTTATGATTATTCTTTTATATTTTTCTTTGTGTGAGTCACAACTTAATTTCCAACCACAAGTTTTTCTCAAATTCAAATAAAATAGTTCATTTTTTTTGCATGTCCCTAGTTGTCACATATAGCCAAGAAAATTCCAATAAAATAGATACCCTTCCAAAATACTATGCAAAACATGGAAATCCTTCCAATGGACCAACAAGGTAATGTCCCATCACAAGGACAATACATGCCACAACAAACTCTCAAGGTACCCTTCAAAATCCACAACAACAAGGTGTACCCCAAACGAACTACAAAGGTACCCTTCAAAAAAATCCCCAACAACAAGGTGTACCACAAAAAAACTACCAAGGTACTCCTCAAGTTCCACAACAACAAGGTGTACCACAAACGAACTACCAAGGTAAACTTCAACAAAATCCACAACAAGGTGTACCCCAAGCGAACTACCAAGGTAATCCTCAAAATCAACAACATCAAGGTGTACTCAAAATGCACTACCAAGGTACTCCTCAAAATCAACTATGTCAAGGTATACCCCAAACACATCATCAAGGTATTCCTCAACAAAAACATCAAGGTGTACCCCCAATGCACTGCCAAGGTACTCCTCATAATCCACAGCCACAAGGTATACCCCAAACGCACTACCAAGGTATACCCCACACACAACATCATGGTATTCCAAAAACCAAAACTCAAACTCATAGTCCACAACAACAAGGTGTACCTCAAACACAATACGACAGTATCCCTCAAAATCAATATCAAGGAGTTCCACACAATCAATACCAAGGACTACCTCAAAATAAATATTAGGGTGTACCATATATTAAACATACCTACAACACACAACAAGGACCCAATCTTCCTTATACACAACATGGTCATCAAGGTTCCATACCCATTCAACATCCCATTTATGACTAAACAAATGTCATAGGACAACAAGGCTACAATGCACAAAATCCTCAATCAAGCGCACCGATCAATGAAATAGACATGCAACTATAAATCATCAACCAAAGAATATCATACATCCAAATTGGAAAGCCAAAAAAGAGCTATACTCTACAAGATATTTGTCCGTATCCTTTTGATCAAAACTTATCTATGATACCTTTCCCCAAATGATTTGAAATACCAAAATTCAAGAAAAGTATAGGGGAAGAGGGGATCTCATAGAGAACATGTGCAAATTATCAGTCACTTGCATGGACCTACAATGCAATGATACCTATCTAATGAGGCTCTTCCCATGAAGTCTCGACAGGGCCGCTATTGAGTGGTTCTCTCATTTACCTTCTGGTATCAATTCATTCGATGAGTTAGATAAATTTGTAAACCATTTCTTGTACAACATAGAGCAGGATATAACCATCCCGAATCTCTACAAATTCAAACAAATTCTAGGGGAATCATTTTCTTTGTATCTATAGGGATGGAGACACAAAGCCAACAAATGTAAATGGCTAGTTCTCAATAAACAACTTGTAGACATCTTTATCTCAAACATACATGCACACATCAACTACCAACTCATAATACTATGTCCTAGTAACTTTGAGGAGACTATTGAAAAGGGTTTGCTAATTGAAAGAGCTCTCATCACAAGGGAAGTAATTAAACTCTACAACCCTAAAAATCAACCTTCTAGTTCAAATGACAAACCAAAGATATGGGTGAAGAAAAAAATGTAACCAATGATGGAGTGGTTGATGATAAGGTTGTACAAAACATACAACCTTCTAATGGCCCACAAAATACTATTTAAACAATACAATAAAGCTATGCTCCAAACAACATGCCAAAAAACCAACTCAATTATCGTCAAAACAACCAACCAAACAATAAATAGCAAAATCAAGGACATGATAATGAAAGGAGGCTGCCAAGGCAATATGAACAACCTAGAAGGAAACTCACCCCATTCGGAGAACCCCTTGAGGTAAGCATGTGCAAACTGATCCAAAAAAACCTTATCAAGATTATTAATGATAGGACAAATTATGAGAACGATAAATACAAATTTCACAAGATCAAGGGTCATGCCACCAACAATTGTATGAGGCTCAAAAACATTGTGCAAGACTAATTGAAAAAGGAGAGGTTGACATAGAACCCCATCTTGGAAATAAAGACTTAAAAATCTACAAGGATCCTATCCCTGACTATTCTATGGGAAATGACAAGGGTAAATGGAAAGATTACAGTAAAGCCAACTTTTCCTACGATGAACTCATAGGAAACATTGCTCAAGATGATCATACCATCAATTTTGTAACCATACTAGGCAGATATCTCGAGTGTAACATAACTATAAGAAGGGGAAGAGTTACAATCTAAGGGGACGCACCCCAAGAAAAAGCCACAAGTAATCCATCAAGTGACTACAACATTGTGGAACAACCGAAGAAAAATACTACCTTAATCTCCATCCTTGAGCTCTTAAAATTGTCACCAACACATAAAGAAATCTTGGAGAAAGCTCTTGTCGAAATATTAATCCCTAACAACCTTAACATTGATAAGTTTCAAGCCATGGTTGGAAATATCACCTCCACTCATCATTTGGTATTTTATGAGAAATACCTTCCATAAAGATCTTTCCACAATCAAGCTCTCTATCTAGAAGTGTTTGTCCATAAACATAAGGTTAAGAGAGTACTGATAGATAATGGTGCAAGTTCAAATATTTGTACCCTAAAATTAGTAAAATAACTGGGATATTCTGATGATGTAATAAACAAAAATAAAAGTATCACCATCAGAGCTTATGATGATATGGAAAGAAAATTAGAAGGAACAATCATACTTCTCGTTCAGATAGGACTAGCGATAGCAAAGACAACATGTCAAGTACTGGATTTTGAGCTACCATATAACCTTCTCTTAGGAAGACCATGGATCCATGCCTTAAAATTAGTCCCTTCCACATTCCATTAGTGCTTGAAATTATTGCATAATGACAAATAAGTTATAAAAAGATTCTTCAAATACATAGCAATGACATATCTTTCCACTCTTTTTCATATGTGGAACCAACATGACTACCTTCATCCTATACTGAATCTACATCAACTGAGCCACTATAATCCGATCTCAAGATCCAAGTACTTGACAAGGGTTGTGGAGAATACCATTTCAACCAATCCCTTTGCATTGGAATGCCTCCCCCAACACCAAAGACTTATGGAGGTCCAAGAGAGATCAAACATATTCAAATTGTTACAATGGAAGTCAAACTCACCATTTTCACCAAGTGGGGAGACATGCAAGATGAGGAAGTGTTCGAAGAAGACCTATCTTCATGGATTTACAAAGGAGGATGGGAGAAACCACTACCTCCCCTTCCTATTGATCAGAAAAATAAAGGATATAAGATAGCAAAAAGCATGGGGTTCATGAGAAAAGGTGCCCTTGGTTTACATGAACAAGGTATAAGAGAACCAATCATCATAGAAAAGTGCAAAAAGAATCTTGGACTAGGTTGTGGTTCATTATACATGATTACTACAAGCACTAAGATAACCTCTTACAAGGAAGAAGCTCCTTCTACTGCTGTTGAGATATTAGATAATTGCAAACGTCTAGATGACTACATGTATATCCAAAACATATTTGGAAACCTTAATGTAAATACCATCACTACTGAACCTACATCTTAAGATTACCACACTAAAATGGATTCCAATGAATGTGAATGGGATTCTTGTGCCTCTAGTGATTACAACATGGATACCCTATGGAACCTTAGTAACTATGCTACATCTACCCTATCTACAATGTCCATAAGCTTTGTCGATACTAAAAAAATACCCTTGCTTTACCCATAGTTAATAGACTGGGACCAACAACATCATACACATGCTTTGGACTCATTCCAGAATGATGAATCTATTGTGGAGTTCATGGGGACCTTCAAACTAATATTCAAACATGTTTTGGTATGTTTTGGACATATCTAAGGGTGAAAACCTCTTTGAGGCACTTGAAGATGGAGGATACAATCTCCCCATTACAAAATATCAAGAAAAATCAACACTCTTAGTTGAAGGTTCTGAACCTATCAACATTAGCATAATGGAGACACCAAAAATAACATATTAGGTAACTTCCTTAGATCCAGAGGAAAAGGTCAAATTCATGACATTCATTAATGAACACAAAATCAACTTTTCTTTTACATATGCAGACATGCCAAGGATGTATTCAACATTACTAGTACAACATCTAGTAGTGTTCCTTGTAGATAAACCCATCAAACAAAAGCTACACAAGATGCATCCATAGATAGCACTCTTGGTCAAAGTAGAGCTGAAGAAACTTCTAGATTTGGGCTTCATTAGATCCATCAAATATCTTGAGTGGGTATCTAACCTTGTACTAGTGTTGAAACCCACTGGGGGTAGACATATCTGCACAAACTTTAGGGATCTCAACAAAGCATGCCCGAAGGATGACTTCCCTCTACCCAACATCGACATGATTGTGGACCTAATTGTGAGGCATGAAATGCTCCCACTGATGGATGGTTTCTCTGAATACAATCAAATAAAGATATCCCCCAAAGACCAACACAAAAAAAAATTCACTTGTGGATGGGAAACCTTTTTCTAGAATGTTGTCATTCATTATGAAGAATGCAGGGGCAACCTACCAATGAGCAATGACCACCATTTTCCATGATATGTTACACATCACTATGGAGGATTAGGTGGATTAGATATTAGTAAAATCAATCAAAAGAAAGGATCATCTGGATAAACTAGCCAAGGTATTTGATAGGCTAGAGGAATACAACCTATGCCTTAACCTAAAGAAGTGTGTATTCAGTGTGACATCTGGAAAGGTGTTGGGTTACATTGTATCAAGAAGAGGCATCGAGGTGGATCCCGCCAAGGTTAAAACTATCTTATAAATACCTCCTCCAAAATCATTGAAACAACTGAGAAGTCTACAAGGTAAGCTACAATCCATCAGAAGGTTCATTGCATAGTTAGTAGACAAGTTCCACCCATTCACCCATTTGCTACACAAGGGAATAACATTCAAATGGAATGGCATATGTGATCAGGATTTCCAATAGGTGAAGGATTATTTTCTCACCCCTCCAGTGTTGATTCCTCCAATCCAGGACAAGGCAATGATCTTGTGTGTATCTACGACAATGACAACTTTAGGAGCTCTTTGTTAGCACAACTAGATGACCAAAATATGAAAAGAGAAATATATTATATTAGCCAAACCTTGGTGGGTTATGAATTAAACTATACACCTATAGAAAGAGCATGTCCATCTATTATCTTTGCAGCATAAAAACTTAGGCACTACATACTAAATGGACAAGTAAAGCTGATATCAAAAGTGGATCCCTTAAAGTATGCATTGGAAAAGGAAGCTCTAATAGGGAGGATCACTAAGTGGGTAATGATACTCAGTGAATTTGATATTGAATAAATTGACATAAAAGCCATAAAGAGACAAGTAATGACAGATTAGTTAGCAGATACACCAATGGAAGATCACCAACCTCTAGTATCAAAATTTCTAGATGAAAGTATACTTCTAACCAATGAATCAAGTTGTTGGACCTTGTACTTAGACAAATCTCACACCCAACATGACTTAGGGGTTGGTATCCTATTTCTCACACCTCAGGGAGATAGTATACCCAAAGCTTACGGGAAAAAGTTTAAAGCTGTGTCACACTTTATAAAGGAAACGACCAACACTGATCCAACTTTTAAACTTGAATCATTAAAAAGTGGCATATATGTTTTGAATTTTAAAATGATGTAAACTAGTAAAATGTGCATCTTTTAGTACATTTTATGTTTGTATTTTAAAAAAAATAAAAAAAATATTTTAAACTATTTTTTAATAAATTAATGTGCTATAATTTAGTTGTTGATAAAATTCTGAAAAATGAAGTTACATGAGACATCAAACTTTTTATAGTAAATTTTATTTTTTTTCTTTCAAATTTTTTGTGTGTATTTATAACTTGGAACTTTATTGCATGGATTTTTTTTTCCAATTTTGATAAATATATATTTTTAAATAAATATTAAAATGTGTGTATATCAAAAAATAGTTATTTCCATTGATGTCAACTTTTATATTAAATATTTATCAAAATGGAAAAAAAATTATACCATCTTGATATAGATTCTTTTATCTAGTGCATCATAATTTTTTCAATTTTTTTTAATAATTTTTAGTATTTTCCTTGGCATGGTAATCAAACTAATATTTTGTGTTGATAACCTACTTTTAGTAAAAATAAAAATAAATATAAATAATAATTAATCTATTAAAATAAATATATTTTTTGAAAACTATACTTATGGACCTACAAAAGGGTATTTTTATATTTTCAAAAAAATGTTATTTAAATGAGTAGGATTTATTGAAACATTGATTTTTTCAAATAATTTATATTTTTTTGGTAAATTGGCCTCAACATGGTGCTCCATATATTTTTAGCCAAAAATTTTAGTTGAAAAAGTTGTGGAAGTATCTAACTTAGCTAGAATGAATCTTACAGATCATATGTTTGACCAAAATTGATTTTTAGATAGAAATACTTAAATTCAGTTGTGTTGATAAGTTGGATGAAAGTTTGACACAAATGTGCTTTTACCCTTATAGGATTGCCTTTCCATGTACCAACAAAATTTATTAATATGAAGCACTCATCACTAGAATGAAGATGGTCATAGAATGGAAGATAAAGGAATTATAGGTCTTTGGTGATTCTCAACTAGTTATAAGGAAAGTAAATGATGAATACCAGATGAAGGATGACAAGCTAATGCCATATAAAATAATGGTAAGACAACTTTAAGTAGTACTTTGAGGTTATCACCTTTCAACAGGTTACCATAATCAATAACAGAGTAACTGATGCTATGGAAACAATAGGTTCACTCCTCGATATACCCCAAAACATTCCCACATATGAATTCCTCGTGGAGCAACTACTTATACCAACATTTGATATCTTGGAATCAAAACTTGTATGTGATGTTGTTGGTCCTAACTCACCTTGGTACCAAGATAAATTTTCCTATATCCAGCATCAGATCACACCCCTTGAATTAACAATAAATTAGAAGAAAACCTTTTTCTGTAGAACTTCTTGATTCACCATCCTAGGAGATACCCTATACAAACCAATTCTAGATGGTACATTAATTTGATGTATCAGCATGGACGAAGCACAAACTGCCTTACAAGAAGTGCATGAAGGTGTTTGTGGGTCTCACTCTAGTGGACCTAATATAGTACATATATTGCTGAGAACAAGGTATTATTGGACCTCAATGGAGCAAGAATCATTCATTACTCAAGAGCGTGTCACCAATGTCATCAACATAGTGATCTTGTTCATGCATTGGCACAGGAGCTACGACTTATAACTACACCATGGCCTTTCTCGCAATGGGGACTTGACTTGGTAGGGAAGATATATCTCACTTCATCTAATGGGCACAAATTCATTATCACTACAACTGAGTACTTTACAAAGTGGATAAAGGCTATTCCTCTAACCTACATCACCGGGAAACAAATATCCAAGTTCATCTTGAATTATTTGATCTATCACTATGGAATTCCACAAACTATCATAAAAAATAACAAAACAGCATATAAAAACCATGATGTTCATGAAATTTGTTCAAGGTTCTCTATCCAACACTAATTCTCCATCCCATACTATCCCCAAGGAAATGGTTAGTCTAAAGCATCCAATAAAACCATTTTGAAAATATTTAAAAAAACTATTAATGACGTCAACTGCGATTGGAATTTGCAGCTAAATCCATGCTTATGGGCTTACCGAACCAGAATTCACACACCTAGGGGTTCCACACCTTTTTCCTTGGTCTACGGATCTGAAGTGACCCTACCTATCGAAGTTGAGATCCCATCACTGTGAGTATCCCTAAAAGGCATGGACAACAATGAGGAATGTTGGGCATCTAGATTGAATGAGATAGAACTCCTAGATGAAAGATGTTTGAGAGCATTAAACCATCTCCAGGTTTATTCGAATTGGCTCAAGTGAAGTTACAACAAGAAGATAAAGAACATAAAATTTCAAGTTGGTGATTTGGTACTAAAATAAAATTATAAGATCTAGATAAATTAGGAAGGGAAGGGTAAGTTTGATCCAAATTGGTTAGGTCCTTTTATCATAACAATAAGCTATGTCTCTAGAGCATACTAGTTGGCTACTCTTGAAGGAGAACCTTTAGCCGAACCTCTAAATAGCAGCCATCTAAAAATATTTTACACTTGAGAGCATTTGAATATCTCAAGCAAAAAAATAAAAAAAATAATTTTTTTTTAAGAAAAATAGTAAACAGAAATAAAAAATCCTTTAAATGAAAACCACCTTGTGGCGCTTCTAGGACTGGTACCATAGTGAAAACCTAGTAAATAGGTGCTACGTTTGAATAAGTCATGCATCTCTATCTATCGACACTATCTGCTACATCTACCCCATCCTTCTCATAATAAAACGCGCAGTCAACCATGGCTCAATGACTGATCAAGTGTTGAACCTTTTTGCACCATCATAACCCATCTACCTTAAAAAATGTAATCTTGTCCCGAATTGGGGGGAAACCCCATGAAATGGGTAGTATATTAGATCCTTGTTCATCCCATCATTGTCAAAAACTATCAAAATAAAAAACAAAGTAAAAAACATCAAGATCCCAAAAACATTATAGGTCCTCTTTGGATGAGCTGCAATAAAGTCACAAAATAAGTGAACTACGAGCCTCTGTGTGTACAATGTAGGAAATACCATCATTGATGAGCCCCCAAGGCCCTAGGTTAGTCCCCCAAAATGAAAACATTTAAATATCTTATCAAAATCCAAAAAAAATTGTAAAAAAGACAAACTCCAAAAAGTAGTGTTACTCAATACAGTCGAACTACAATGTCTCTACGTTCATCGTGTAGGTAAGGCTAATTTTTGATTAGCCCCCAAGGCACCAGGTTAGTCCCTTTAGGTCCCCCTATTTGTCTCCAAAACTCTCAAAAACAAGAAAAACAACATCAAACAATTCAAAAAATCTTAAAGGTCCTATCTTCATTTTTCAATTACCCACAATAAAATTTCCATCCATAATAAACAAACATCACCTTCAACCTTTGATAAACACAATCAACAAGTAAAACAAACATAAAATCAAAACTTCTAAAGTAAAGATTGAAACAACTGGATAATCACTAAACTAAAACAATGCTAAAGTATGAACTACCTTGCCTTTTGAAAATCATCATCAACAATCCTAACATGATTCTTAACGGATACAACATTCCTACAATAGACATCATCAATGGATTACAACATGAAACATAAAAAAAACTATGGCAAGTGATATGGAAACTTTTTTAATCTTTTTATTATCTTATCTTTTTGATTTATCTTATTGTCACATTCCTAGGGTCTCTCAAAGATGTCCATAAGGATTTAGAGAGGAAGGAAATGGGGCATTAATCGTTGATTTCTGCTTGTTTTGTGTGTTAGATATTTTTGTGATACTACCATGGTAAATACTTGCTTTGTTCTATGTATGGAAATCATTTTTGAGCATATTGTGTAACATTTGCATGTTAGGTAATTCACACCTTTCTGTGTAATTAATTCAAAATGTTTTGAAAATTTCTCAACCGTGCACTCTAACAGGGTTTTCATAGGTTTGGTATGAGAAAAGATACTCTTTGTTTGCAGAGTCAAAGTCCACACAATGGATACAATGACACCTTGGTCATCAATACCCTAGTGCATTGTGTCTATTTGCTACATCAATAAGGATTGCTAAAATATGAAGTATCTATGAAAGAAAAAGCAAACTCATCAGTGACTAACAAAATCAATTTTTCTATCCATCTCTAAATCATACTAACACTTCTAACTAAAAATTCCATCTTGCATCACAATATCATTAGTACCACATGCATCTTGCATCCACAAATTCATCAGTAGATATCGTGACCATAATAAAATGATATACATCATATATCATCATCATTACATACATCATGAATCATACATCCATCCATATCATATAAGTGCATAAAAAAAACACAAAAACACGAGCATGTGATCATAAATTATCAGCACATATAAGCATCCATAATCATCCATAAGCATTTCATAACACATAATAAGCCACATAAAAAATGGTATATCTCATATACATATCATCAAAATGGAATCATCAACTATCATACACATCATCAAGTATCATATGTGATATCAAAATATACAAAAATATATATGAGGCCTTAGCTGGGTTGATAAATATATATAAAAAATATCATGTCTACATAAAGTATTTGAAACAATAAACATCAATATAAAGATCATGAAAAAATCAACCCTGTTGGCTGTCTCTAGAGGGGGATCCATGATATTGTTGGCTCTGATGGTGAGATGACCGCATAATGATAGGAGATGGATGAGGTTGTCTAACAGACTGCCCACCAGACTCTCCATCTGTTTGAACACTTGGCTCACCGAAACGAGGATGTCTCTATGCTCTAGGAATAAAATCCTTGTAGAGAGTCTGGTAATATGTACACTGCTACAAAAGTTGATCTGACTTAGCTTGATACTGAGCTATGGGAATGAAGGAGGCTAGTGAAATGTCAGCTGCTAATCTCTATTGCCTCTTCGTGGCGAGCTCCTATCTCAAACCATATTGATCTTAGAAAAAACCATCCCACTCTATAGTAAGGACAATAACCTATCCCTCGACTGCCTACCACCAAACTATCTTAGTGTACCTCTCAATAACTCAGGCATCTCTATCTATGATCAACTATGCTATCTAAGCCACTTTTGCTACATCCCCCTATGGGGGAGGACCTTGTGATGCCTACTGATCCTAATGAGGTTGATCCTGATGCTACCCATCATCCTGTCCTCAAGCCCTATCTAGCTGCTCCACTATGATCCGAATCCTTTGCCTGCCACCCCTCCTACCTATGATACTAGCCACTCTTTGGACCTATCCCATCACTGGCCCAACACTAGTAAGATTTGTAACTTATAATGGAACACGACGTGCCCAACACTGATCAAAGTCTTGAGTAGTCCCTAGATCTATTGGAACTATGACCCAACCCCATCCAAATGGGGAAAGTCATTTGAAATATACATCATCAATAGAGGAGGCCATCAAACTCCACACCCTAACCTCTCGATCTATCTACTTAAACCATGCATGGTAGTCATCACCAAACCGAGTTTGTTGCACTCCAAATTGTCAGAGAGCCATGTTAGGTAAGTATCACTCAAGGATGGTGTCCACATTGCCTATAAGCCACTGTGTTTTTTTGTAAAATGGTAGCTGCTTCATGTCATCATGCCAGGCCTCATAGCCTAGCCATGGCCTCCAAAAAAACTCAGATATATAAAAAAAAATGCCTCACTAGTAGTGTAACCTGTCAAGCCAGGTATAATGCATAAAATTTGAATATCTATAAGAAAATGGATCCTCAGCCTCTTGATCAAGAATACCATTAAGCCTCATCACTGGGATCCTCTCCCAGGCCCATACATGTAAAAGGATCATACCTCCTGAGATAGGACTACCTCCACGATAAACAACCTTGTGCATGTCTCTATATAGATGTGCCAAAACACACATGCCCCACACATATCTCATCTCGTGCTCCATCATCTACTCTATGTAGATTCCCCAACCAACAAGAAAATGCCTACCTCTATGGTCAGGCACCAGAGGCCCCATAATGAAGCTAGCTAAAACCATAGATATCAGATTGACACCATCGACGAATGAAGACAAGTCTATCTTTGAATCCACCACTTGTAACTACAAAATGCCAAGTACTTGTTGCATGGCAAGGGTACCTTGTTGAACATCATAAGTGACCAGCTCGCCATGAATGGGGATCTTAGGAATCCTCCAAACATCCTCTATGGTAATTTCCACCTCACCAGTCGATAGATGGAAGAATGCCATCTCTCTAAAGGGCGCTCATCATCACCCTATGGCATTAGATCTCGGGCATATAACATATATGTAGCAGACCCACAACATCCAAGAAGTCTCTCAACTAGTTATCAAGTTGAACATCTATCATGGTCGTCGCTCCCTAGAATATAGTGGTTTGAGAATTGCCTACAAATATTCAACCCACAACATCAATAATTTGCTAGAAAATCATATCACGAACCTAAGACTGCAAGCAAACTAGCTAAATCATTTAATTTTGTTAATAACAACCCTTTTTTGGATGATAGCGACATGATTTTGTGATAGTGCCTCTGTTTTGTATGATAGTGGGTACTTTTCATGATAGCGGTTACTTTCTAAACAGAAAAATAATAATGCACAAATTTTACAAAAGTGGTAAACAAAAGCATAAAACTTTTACAATAGCAGACAAAATAAACACTAACATCTAAATTTTACAAAAGTGGTAACATTTCAAACAACACAAGTAGTAAATTCGAGACAAAAGAGGTAAAAACATAATAATACCACTATTGTCTAAAAAGTTTTTGAGCATTAATTACACAAACGTGTAAAGACAAAAAGAAGAAAGGAAGTGCTACATATCATGATTCCTATGCCAATTAGCCTCCCAAATGAATGGACTGCGTCTACATGGTGTGTGTAGGATTTGAGAAATGCAAATCCATAGAACCCAAAGAACACCTGCATGCAAGAAACTTGTCACAGAGAAAGAGAGAGAACAAAACAAGGGTTTTGGCTCTGACAATGTGCAAAATGTATTATCAGAGAAAAAATGAATCAAGGAGAATAGAATACAAGAGATCAATCCTTATAAAAGGAGATCTAAACTGAAAGGAAAACCTAACCCTAAAGGTGAGTGCATTTAATAATTAATATTAATTATTAAATGACTAATATATGTGCATAAAGTGAAGTCTTAAGAGGAGAGTAAAGTTAATTAATTACTTTACTTTAACACTTAAGATGAGCTACAATGCAGCTACAAACAATGAGAAGAAAGCAAAGGAACTACAATGCAACAGTGGGTCCCGACAACATGGCCTGATTAGGTACCCAAATACAACTAAATCTCTATAAAGCGGAGTAAAGGAGAAAACCCAGTGGGAAAAAACTCCTCTCCAAAAAGAGATGAACAAGAGTGAAAGAAGAAGAGAGATAGAAGGAGGAGTCAACATGACCCCCCAAGAACTGCTTCTATCATGCAAGTACAAAATATGTTCCCCCATAGGAGAGAGAAGAGGCTCCAAAACCCCCCCAGAATGAGAGAACCCCTGTGCCAATGATCAAAACAATGCGTCTCCTCGGAGGAAGAAACAGATCCAACGGTCGAGGAAGAGGAAATCCCTGAATGTGAGGTGAAAATGGAAATCCTGGATGATGCTCACTAAAGAATGGAACTGCAGTATGAGTGTCTGAATAACAAGATGGTGAATCAAACAACTCAAGATGATCCTGAAATGGAATCTCCAATGAAGATGGGATAACAGGTGTTCTGAAACTGTCATCTGTGAGGAAAGGAATTTCCTCTGATATGGCCTCAACAACTACACTTGATGGCTCGATGAGAGGAGCAACAATGTTAGTCATAGCTGAAGAGGAATCCTGTTGAATAGATGTGATCTCAACAGGAGGTAGAGGTGTAGAAGTCTCAACACTAGTCTCATGAATAGATGGAAGAACACATAAGTTCAAGTGACCAAACTTCACCTCAGATACTGCATGCTCTCTTGTAGAAAGAGAGGAAAACTCAGACAATGGAGATGGTGGACCAAAGTGTGTGAATGCATACAATCGGGAAGAGTGATCAACTGTCCCTGTTGCAACAATGTTGCCAGTCTGAATGTCTCTGATGTGCACTGAATCAGGTGTAAACTCAACTATCTTCCCTGTCCCACTGTGAGCAATCTGATAGATGGAGAGAAGGTTAGTGGACAAAGATGGAACACATAGTACATCATTGAATGTACCATCATCAATGTTGATAGAACCTTTCCCACATACACTCATATAAGTGTTATTACCCATCAATATGTGTGGTGAGGATGTAGCCTCGAAGGATGAGAACATGTCCTGAGAAGATGCCATATGGTGTGAAGCACCTGAATCCAATAGCCATCTAGATGAATGTGAACTAGAGGTTGCACATAATGCATGACCCTTATGTGGGGCCTGTCCATCTAACTGGAATGAAGATGAAGAAGAAGACTCGCCTGATGTAGATGAAGAAGAGTGATGAATATTGTTCCTCTCAAGAAGAGCTGTCAAATCTGAAACCTGTTTGGCATATCCATCTATCTTCTTCTCATAACACTTGGACTCAGAATGTCCTGGCTTATTACAATAAGCACACTTAGGTCTATCTTTCTTCGATGATTCCCCCTTAGGAGAAGGTGAATCAGAGGTGTGCTGTGAACTGGAATCCTTCCAATGCTCTGTGGTCTTTGGTTTCTGATTTTGTTTTCCCATGGAGGACTGGGCTACCAACGCTTGGTTCTGTGAACCTGAAAGTGAATCCAACTGCTTAAGCTTAGCTTGCTCATGAGTCAGACGATCACAAAAGACCTCAAAAGTAGGCATGACATGTTGAGCACCCAAGGCATCCATGGTGGAATAGAAGGTCGAAGAGAAGATCTGAAATGGACCCCAAAGCTTGGAGAGAATTAGGAAGATGCACTCTGTATCAGTCTTAACTTTTCCACAACCCTGCAAGATAGATCTTTGATGTTTGAACTTCATCAGAAAGTCCTTAATGGAGGGAAACAAATCAGGTACCAAGGAAGTCAACTCGACCTCAAGCTGCAATGCTCTGAACTCGTTGACAGTGCCAAAAAGTCCATCAAACTTGGTCCAAATGGCTCGAGGAGTGAGACACCCATCAAGATGAAACATGAGACTATCAAAATGTGTAAAGCCATCAATCCCATAGCCCGTGTAGACACCGAAATCTGGTTTAAGCCCCGCGACTTCAATATTCTTCAAAATTCCTATTCTTCTATTGATTAAATAATCTTAATTATTTAATTAATTCATCTTCTATTAATTCTTCTATTGATTAAATAATCTTAATTATTTAATTAATTTATCTTCTATTAATTCATCT
>VDFB02269759.1:0-107523 GCA_007258455.2 Sequoia sempervirens | reverse complement strand
AAAACCAATATTTTCTCTATTTTCTTTAGGCTTCTTCTAATATCCTAATTTTTGAAGTGAGCAACCAATATCTTCAATCTGTAACACCAAATAACCTTCCACACATACAAAAGAGAAGAAACAATAGAGAATACTATTCTACCAATCAAGAATATAATATGAATACAATATTCACAAGATGCAAAACATATAGGAGAATCCTTGCAGCTTATATAGGCAAGGTAAGAGATGGGATTAGACAATATTTGGACAACTATCTTAATCCTATGACATGAGACAACAAAAAATTAAATTACCTAAGACACATGAAGTGGCATAAGATATGATAATATCGCATGTCAACTAAGACTTCTAGAAAGATTCATAAGACCTAAGTAAACTTAACATGTGAATAGGACCTACTAGGTGAACTAGTTAGGTAGAACACCTTATTCACACCAATACCCCCCTTAAGTGTAATTTATGGATGAAAAAACCAATGAAAAAATACAAAAATGGATCTTGACAACAAGGCTTGATGAGGTTCCCATGTACAAATAGTCTCTCACAAATGGAGAAAAGGAGGGAAATCTTGTGGGAGAAAAATCCTCTCCAAAAGAGAAATTTTCTAAAGAAAACATGAAAAGTGAAGGAAGGACTTAAGAAGACTCCCAAAGGAAAAATTCCTTCACCCCAACAATCGATCATAAATAAAGATAATGAGGCAATTCCAAAGGTTTAGTGAATATTTTTGCAACCTATTGCTCCATAAACAAGTACTCCAACTTGAGAACACCATTCTAAATGAGCTACCTAATAAAGTACATATGGATCTTGATATGCTTGATATTTTGATGATCCACTAGGTTGCATAAGATATGAATGACACTCTAACTATCACACCAAAGAGTAGTGGGATGATTAGGAGGAAATTCAAACTCAGTCATCAGCTAATGAATCCAAATAACCTCATTACTATCCCAGAGTGTACCTTGATACTCAACCTCTCAATAATAACACAATAACTTTCTACTTCTACATGATCATGCAATCAAACCAACACCAAGATAAAAGAAAAATCCATAAGTAGACTTCTTATCATCAATAACACCAACCCAATGTGATTCAATAAATCCTACAATTTGAGAAGCTCCTAATCTATGTAATGAATGACCAAATGTGAAGTGTCATGAATGAGCTTTAAGATACATTTGGGTTCCTTCCAATGACTCTTGTGAGGCTCCTAAGATAAATGAGAGACAATTCCAACCACAAAGGAAATATCAAGATGACTATGTGTGAAGTACAAAAGACTGCTAACCAACTTCTAATATAAAGTAACATCAACTAAAGGAGTAGTGCAACCACTAGATAGTACAATAGCTGGCTAAAAAGTTGTGGGAGGAGGCTTTCAATCAGCCATGTCAAACCTTTGGAGAAATTTTAGAGCATACCTCTGTTATAAATTGAAAATCCCATCAAAATTTTGATGAACCTATACTTCGAGGAAGTAATGCAAAATTCCAAGGTCGATCGTATCAAAATGATCCATCAATGCTCATTGAGTTTAAATCATAAAATCCTCCCCATATCTCTAATTATAAATTGTAGGGTCATAATGGCATCTTGTGAAACTAGAGGCAAGGAAGAAGCAATCCATCTTCTCATACCAAGCCCGAGGGGTAGTTTGAGACCATAAAATAAATAATGAAGAATGCAAACAAATGAAGAGACAGACAAAACTAGGAGGCTACTCCATGTAGATATCCTCATGAAGATTCCCATGTAAGAAAGAACTATTCATGTCTATATGATACACTGACCATTCCTAAGATGCAACTAAAGAGATTATAAGATGAATAGAATCCATCTTGTAGACAAGAGAAAAGGCCTTGGAATAGTCAACTCCCTCAACTTTTGAAAACCCCTTTACAACAAGATGAAAATTCCACTTGTCAATAGAACCATTTGTTGCATATTTGGTACAATACGCCCACTTGAAATTTTATTCCCTTAGAAAGAGGTACAATATCCCAAGTATGATTCCTCATTAAAGAGGAATACTCATCAACCATAGAACTCTCCCACTCATGAATACTTGAAGCATCTATAAACTTTTGAGGATCAGCTAAAATGGCATGACTCAAAAGAGTGATACCTGAAGTCTATTAATGATTGTGGAAAGTATATGGGATCACAACAAGAGGGATAGCCTCTTCAAGAGTAGTATGAACCATCATGGAAAAGTTTATGGATCTGGATGAGGTGGATTAGGACCATCATCAATATCACCCTCAAAAATAAATACATCCCCAAGTGATGAAGTAGGTGATGGAGTGTTCATATTTGTGAAGGACTCATCAAATTGAACATTAGAATGATAGTAAGCCTCTCATGTGTTAGGATCAAACAATATGTATGCCTCCACATCCTCACAATAGCCAATAAAAATGAATTGATGACTCTTCTTCTTCATTTATTTATGTTGTCCATCTAGAGTGAATACCCAAACATCACTACCAAATACTTTGAATAAGGATACATTAGGCTTGATATGGGATCAAGTCTCCTCAAAAGTCATTTCACACTACCATGTGAGCCATATGGTTTTTAATATAGTTGGCATAATTGATAGATTTAACCCAAAAGGTTGGAGTCTTGGACGTAGACTAAATCATACAATTGGCCATCTCCCATAGTTTTTTTCTTCCTCTTGCACACACCATTCTACTAAGGATTGTAAGGAACTATGTGTTAATGAAGAATACCATTGTCACTACAAAAATCATAAAATACTTGTTTCACATACTCTCCCCATTATATGTATGTATTTGGAAAAGAGAAACACATGACTGCTTCTTTGCAAATGCTTTGAAGGTCCTAGAAGTGCTAAGAACCTCACTCTTATACTTCAAAAATTAAACCCATGTACGTTGAGAGAAGTCATCAATAAAATAAGCACATACTTGGGCCCTGAAAATGGAGTTGGGAATGACATAAGATGACTATGAACCAAATCTAGGTATTTTGTAGCACATGTGGCCTTACCCTTAGGAAAGGGGTTTTGATGATGTTTTATTTATTTATTTATTTAAAGTGGAGGATAAATTAAGGATAAGTGCAAGGAGTTGAATCCACTTCTAGTGGAAGTGTCATTTTTTAGCTTTAAAATAGGTAGTCATTCATTTTTTAGAATAGGTACCCTTTTTAAAGTGGGTACTCGTTCCAAAGGGTTTGAAAACCACAATTCATGTTTCTCATTTGGATTTAGGCTTATAAAAGGAATTGTAACCCAACCCTTAGCCTTAGACCTACAAGTACAAGGTCATGACAATATTGAGAGAAAAAACTATGTCAATATGGTTGACGGGGTTTTTTTAGAATTATTTTAGGAAATTAAAACCCATTTTAGATGAGATAGTGTAGATTCTGAATTTATTTTTTTTCAATTGGATTATTTTTTCTATTTTTCAATTAATTTTTGATGAAACAGGCCCATAAACTTGAAAATTATCAAGGATTTTTAGTATTTTAATAACTTTTTATTAAAAAAAAAAAAAAATTACTTAAAAAAATGTACTTTTGTGAAAAAAATTATTTTCAATTGAAAAAAAAAAAATCAAAAAATGATAAGTTTAGGTCATCTTTATGTGTGATGTACATAATCTATTTTTCTGCCAAAACACCAAATATGGCCGCAAAGAAAATTAACAAAAAAAATTATTCAATAAAAATTACAAAAAATATGGAAAACGTGCTCAAGTGAGTTAAAAATCTTTTCCCAAAAGGATTTAGAAAAATATGATTATTTAGGTCAAAATATGGATGACTTACACGTGCATGGTATAGTATAAAAAAAGTGACTTTTAAAAAGTGGTTTTTAGAAACGCCCATTGAATATCAATTTGTATCATCTGGGTATTAAAATAAATTACATATTTGGAAACTAGACTCTGAATACTACATTTTATGATTAGTGACTTTTTTAAGATTCCATCTCTAATTACTTCAAATTTTAAGGTCAAATGTGACAAATTCTGAAAATCAGGGAAAACACTTCCACTTTTTGGCCAAAAAGTGGACTCAACTTCTTGCCAGCACCCTTAAATTAATAAATATTTTTTTAATTGAAGTGGGGGGTAAAGGAAAAGGTTAATTTTATTAATTAAATAATAAATATATTTTTAAATAAAGGTTAGGATAGGTAAATTCAAGAGTGGTCAAGGTATGGTCACATTTCAGTTGTCTACATTTTTCCCCTCTTTGAGATGATGTTGTGACTAAGAGATGTAACATCATTTCAAAGAAGAATAAAACATAGTGGATAGGTAAAGGATAAGGACTAGTGGCATGATGCTCCAGTCACTAGAAGGATGGGAGTTAGGTATGCGCCCTCGAGAGGACATGTGGTTTTAAAGAACACAGGTATGCTCTCAAAATGGATGAGAGTGTTAGAGGAAGGAGGAAAGGAGGAACTAGATAAGGATAGAAGTGAGTAGATAAGGATGATGAAGATGTGGATGGGAGAGGGAGGATTGTCATCATGTTGCAATGATATAAGTATCCTAGATTTGATATTATACTTGACATTATGCACTAAGGTTTAGGGAACTAGGGTGATAATGTGCCAAGTACATGATCAAAAGGTCAAAATGTAAACATATGCCTTATAATACCATGATATGAAAAACTATGATGCCCTTGTGTAAATATGATGCAAAAACCATGATAAGTATAAACAATGATAAAATACACAAGCAACAAGTAATCATGTATAACAAACTAAAACCAAACAAGGACTATGATCCAAGTTAAGCTAAAATCGATTGATAGTTTGATTGATGATAAGGATAGGAAAGTTAATGATAAGAACAATGTGTAACCCAATTATTGTGTTGTTAACAATAATAAAAACACTTGTATTGGGAAGGATACATCCCTATGATGATAATTTTATAGTGGATTAATATATTTTAGTTGATTTTGATCAAAATTATGGATTGATTTTGCATGATGAGCTAGATTGCAAGATTGGGTTGCATGGATTGGGATTGATTGCATTGGATGAATTGGAATGATATTTTTTTATTGGATGGAGGATAGAAGATAAATGGATGTGATTAGATTGGATTGGATGGGAGATAGGGAGTAAATGGATTGGATAGGATAGGATAGGAGGATGGAACCAATGAAAATTGAGGGGTTTCTTAAATAGGAGATAGATGGACTAATTGGGTGTATATGAGTATGGAGATCCAAGGACTATATTGTAAAGGAGTAAGATTCCCCACACTAGAGGTAGTGTAATGAAGGATAAAATATGATAAGGGATGCATTATATGGAAGGATGATGCATAAGGGATATGGATGGTGGAGGAAGTAAGGTTTGCATTGTCCAAAGCATGCATGTATATTTTATCCCTAGCCTTATCAAGATCAAAGGAGGGTGGGGAGGGTGTATTTGGAGAAGAGGGAAGGATAGTGCATGATAGGATCCTTATCAAGATCAAAGGTGGGAAGGGAGGATGGATTTGGATAGGATGAGGGATATGGGATGAAGGATATCAAGGGATGTGGATAAAATGATGGTATGGATAAATATTTCCCCCAAGTGTAGAGTGCAAAAGTATTAGGGATTACACATGACACTTGTTTTCTAGGTTTTCATCATGGTAGTTTCCCAAGGCACTAGAAGAAGTGGTTTTCACCATTGGATGAATTATTTCTCTTTTTTTTTCTTTTTTTTTTTGTTCCCCATTTTGGATATTTGGAATTTAGTATGGATGGACAAGGATGAGGATAAGGATGAGGATAAGGATGCGGATAGGTGGATTTGTAAGATAGTGGATGGATAATATGGAAATGGAGGAAGGAATCAAGTGTTTAGTTTCATAGATGGTATCTCTTGAAGATGTGTTACAATGGACCATGGAAATTGGAGGTATGCTCATAGACATTGGTAGAATGATGGCTTGATGGAAAAAGATAAGGATTTATGCAAAGGCTTGGATTAAAGGGGGATTAATGTTGGATTATGGATGGGGTATTGCAATAATTTTGGATCATTGGATCAAAATTTTGGTAAGATCAACATTGGCACAGACCCTACAAGGTGGTGGATTTGTGGAAGTGAAGTGAATTTTTGGTTTTGAGATTGAAGTGTAGGAGTGGATGTAGATTTGGGAGATAAGGGAACAAATTGGATAGGGGATATGGTGGAGGACTTATGATAGTTTATTTTGGACATAGGGGCCCAAAATGGATTTGGAATATGTGAGGTTTTTAGATGGAATATTGGAGGACTTAGGAATGGATGAAGCTATTAGATTAGCAAGTTTGGATGCCAATTTTGATTTTTTTTTGAGATTCCTTGTTTTTATGAGTTTTTTTAGGAATCCACATAGTTTATGTCTTTGATTTTTGATTCATGGGAATTTTTGGCCTTTTTTTATTTTTATTTTTTTCCTTTAGATCAGATTTGTATTTTCTCTTGCATGTATTTTTTATGGGACATGGTGACCCTTAGATTTGTGTGGATTTTTATCTTTATGCATTTTATAGTTGGAATCCAAATTACTTTCAAGGGAAATGGAATTGGTGGATGAATAGTAATGATATGGAGGTCTTATGGATGGGTTTATGTAGGTAGGTTGTTGAAAGGGCTTTAAGGATGTGTGTCTTTGTTGATCTTGGTTTATGATATGATGAAATGATTTTGAGATAGGGGTGATAAGGGGTGGAATGTAAGAACCCAATATAGATGGAAGGGATGATGGTTTTGGTTTTGGGACATAAATGCCCAAAATGGATTTGGGTGAGGTAGGAATGTTCTTTGGGACATAGGGGCCTAAAATAGACTTGGAAGTGGAGGATATGAATGTTTAGATTTAAGTGGAGGGATGTGGGGTTTGGGAGGGATAGAATATGCACTGACATCTTGAGCTTGGTATCTATGGCCGTGATTTTTTGGATTTTATTTGATATGGATGGGTTCTAGGATGCCTTGCTCATGGAGGCCTAGCCCTTTGTCATGATAATGTATTTTTTGACATATACTTTTTCCAATAGGATACTTATTATTTTGGAAATAATATGTTATTTTCTCTTGAGGGGGCTATGAAATAGAAGGAATGATATAATCATGGAGTAAACCAGATTGGATGAAAGTGGAGGAACCAATTTGATAGGTATGGGGTTCATGGGTAGCTTGGATAGGGGTGATGGGATCTTTCAGATTATTAGGATCATGACATGGATATGAAAGGATGCTTTGATCTTGACTTGGGATAGGATCATGGGATGGAGGAGGATCATACTATGGAGTGGAAGGGAGGGGATCATGAGAGGGGGATGAAGGGGAAATTTTCTCTTGGGATGGAAGGGCATCATGTGGTGTTGTGGAAGGGATGATTTCATCTTGATGTGGAAGTGGATATTTAGGGGGACAAGGAGGGATACTTTGATATTATTCAAAGAGGGATCATGACATCGCATGGAAGGGATTCTTTTCTCTTGGGATGGAAAGGTATCATTAGGGGGAGGAGGGGGATGTTTTTCTCTTGATATGGAAAGTGATCATTGGATGAGATCAAAGATAAATCTTGATCCTAATTTAGAGGATCATTGTGCAATGGACTAAAAGGGGTACCTTGATCTTTATATGTAGCGTAATCTATGTTAGCATGATTTTGATTAGGGGATTGAAATAGTTCATGTGGTTTGGATGGTGTGATGGAGTAGGAAGGTTGGATAAACTTCTAAATTGGGTAGATGGAGGGATAGGAGATTCATGAGGTTTAGGGGATTGAGTTTTTCATTGATATGGAGGGGATTAAGGTGGATTCATGACATGGGAAGATTAAACAATTTTATTTTTGCATGGAGATTTATCCACCTTTGGAAATAGTCCTTGGAGGAAATATTGAAATACATGGGATGAAGTTGATTTGTAGGATTAGGTTGATGTGAATTGTAAGGATGTGGGAGATGAACAAGTGGAAGCTTCGATAGATTGTTAAATTGAGGATGAGGATGAGGATCTTGAAAAGGATTTGGAGATGGGGATTTTGGATGTGGATGGGGTTGGAGGGAAATTTTGGATAGAGGTTTGGTTTCCCTTGTTAAAGGAAGGGGAAGGATGAGAAATAGGTGGTGGATTGGGATTGGATGGAGGTGGGGAGGATGTAATTTTTCCACCAAGACTAAGAAAGTATCTAAGCATGGAATTTTTATCATTGTTGAAGTAGTTGGTGAGGATGAAATCAGTAGTGGTGGATAGGGAAAGATAATTTTGGTCCATAAGACTCTCATTATCATCATAGGGATCATATTTAGGTTGTTCAACAAGAATATCCTCCTAATCATCAATATAATTGGGGTTGACCTTGAGTGTTATTTTTGGTCTTGTTGAAATAAGACGTGGGTTCTTGATGTTGGATTGGGTTGGAATGAATGAGGTTGGATTATAATAGATTATGTTGGATGGAGGATAGATTAGATGGTTAGACATGGTGGAGGATTTATTTCAAGAGGAAAGTTTTGGATTAATTTGGATGAGGGTGGAATTTGTATGATGGATTAAAATTGGATTGGGTAAATTAGAAGAATAAGACCTAAGGATAAGGATGGAGAATTAGATTATATTTATATGGAAGGGTTGGATTGGAGAGGTTTCAAATGAATAGATGGATAAAGGATTAGGTTGGATAGGAGATTGGATTCGAAGTATTTCAATGGATGAAGAACTAGGTTGGAAGGAATTAGAATATTTTGATGGATATGGGATAGGATTAGGAGGGTAGATGGATTTAAAATATTTGGATGGATTAGGGGTTATAGAAATGGAATTGGATAAAGAGATTGGAAGATTGGTTGGATTATGATGGAGGTTTTTCTTTCTTAACTAGGAGGTAGATTTGAAAGTACACAAACAAACAAAAAAATGGCTAGGAGGAAGAATTGGAAGATAGGTATGCACCAGTTTACCACAAGAAGACATGCCAAGCACTTGCAAAAGCCTAGAATTATTCAAGTGAGAGTGTTAAATTAATGTAGGCCCACTAGCCAAAGGACAATACCTCAAGATTATTGTAAGGAACTTATCTTTCAAGAGTCAATAGATAGGGATCCAATGGCATAAGGGATCACCTTTTCCCTTTCTTTGGAGGTCCTAAGACCTTTCCCAAAGATCTTTTATCTCTACTTAGGAAGGTACATGGTGAGTAAATTTAGGCATGATATTGTACCTTGCACTACACTAAGCAATGACCAAAAGGACTTAAACTAGGATGAACAAGGTTGTTAGGGAGTCCTCTAAATACCTCAAGGGTACATGAGGCCTAATCTATAGATGAAAGAGAATAATTCCAAATAACTGAGAGGAGAGGGTAACCCACTCTACACCTTCACTTCTCTAAGGTATAATTTTTTTGGAGGATTAGCCTAGATTGATAAGATTCTACTTCTAAGAGAGGTGTATTTCGATTCACCTCCCACTCTTTATACTTTTTCAAAACATGAGAGTTAAGATCATCCCTTAGGGTGATGAAATCCCCCTCAAAGGAATGATCCAAGTGTTTTTGGTCACCCAAGATCACACAAAGCACAAGGGGAGAGCATGCACATGTTGGGTTCCTTGGGATGACAATACAAAGCAAATAAAAGAGTAAGTGATGTTTTTGATCCTCAAGATCACACAAAGGTGCAAGAGGAGAGTATACACACCGATCACCCAAAGACACAACAAACAAATTTCATTATCCTTAATAAAATAAATGTGCCTATATTAGTGGAAAAAAAGAAAACCTTGAACAAGCAAATTTGTAAGAAAGATGTTAGTAGTTTCATGGTTTTTGTTTTTGACAAGTGATTTCAAGTTACACAACAAGGGGTTAGATGAAAAATGATCAAAGAAAATGATTTTGGCATTAAGATAAACTTAAGAATATGGGACCCTTTTGTGATGTGGATTGGTAGACACGCCCCAATTATAGGCATCTGAGGATGAAGACCTTGAAGATTTTTTTGATAAGCTAAAAGATTAAACTTAGAAAAATTATGAAGGAAACTAAAACAGAAGTACAAATTTGTGAAACAAAGGCACCTTTTGACAGAACAGAAGTATCAAAACATAAGAAAAAATTACCTATAAAAATGCACGACTTTATCAATAAAAAGCACACCAAGTTGAAATAGAAGCACAGTAAGTTAAAAAATATACATAGAAAATCAAGACAAACACATAGAATGTCATAATGGAGGTGCTAAAATTTAGAAAAAAAAAGGTGTTAAAAGTTAGAATAGAGGTGTTGAAAGTTAACATGAAGGTGTTAGAAGTTGAAATAGAAGCACCTATGAGCATAACAAAAGCACACTTATGTAGAAACCCTAGATATTAAAGATAATAACTAATAACTAACCCTATTTTTTATAAAATAAATATTAGAAAACCTACAAAATAGAATGTTAGGATAATTTAGAAATTGACCAAAAACAACTAAGGGTTAGCTCACTAAAAATAACTAAAAATTTAAGTAGAATGTAGGTATAGTTTCTTAGAACATAGGCACTAAAAGTTTAAATGCAAGTACCACTAGTTACTACAGAAGCATAGAGAGATTTAGCAGAGGCACTGAAATTCATGATGTAAGTGTGGGTTTGTCAAACAAAACCACTAAATCATAAATTTGAGTATTGAACCAAAACATGAAGCCATCAATTCAACAAAAACTCACTAAAGAGGTTAAAATAGGGACATGGGTCCCATTGGGCATTCCAAAATGAGGACAAGAAAAATATTAAAGGTAAATAACATAGAAGATAATGTAACACACAAATAATTCCTTCACCTAAAACCCTTCTTTCTCCTCAGATAGAGCTAAAGTAGAGTGCACCCTAGCTCCACTTGATTTTCTCTTTTCATGTGTTGATGGAGAAATGTGGTTGCTTATCAAACTAGAAACAAGATGATAGGATTGATATGATGATAGATCAAATGGATAGAATAATACTAATATAATTGAACATTATATAGAAAATGAGAGAAGTAGATAGAAAATTTAGCAGCATAATAATAGCATGAGAAGAGATTGTCCAAATGGGATGAGAGGCCTATAATTTATAGAAATTACTTGAGAGAAACTAAGAGCCAAGATGGATTGGTTAATGGATTGCTAGGACTGAATGAGGTTTAGGGTTTGGATCAAAGTTGTAGTTATGTGACAAGTGTCACATGAGGGATAAGGGATAGGTTTAAGAAGTGTGCTAGGGAATATCCTTATGTGAATGGTTAGGATTAAGAGGTGTGATATGAAATGAATGGATGAGATGAAAAGTTGGTTTGATTTTTGGGAAGTGTCTAGATTCAATGAATCTAGATAAGATCTTAGTTAGTCATGTGACTCTCAATATTTAATTAAATAATAATTGAATTATTTAATTAATTATTAGAGTAGAGTGATGTGGAAGAATAAATTAATTTAATTAATTAATTAAAGTGGAGGATAAAGGTGAAGGATAAATTAATTAATTAAATAATAAATATTTATCTAATTAAAATTAGGGGATAAAGGTGAACGTTAAATTAATTAAATAATTAATAAATGTTGGTGATGACCACCAAACCCAGGAGCACCATCTGCAAATAACACCTTCACAAAAATGAGAGAAGCTCAAGGCTCTTTCACCAAGAGAATGAAAAATGTATGAGATGATTATATTACACAATGTACAACCTTTTTAAAGGCAAAAAAAATGTGACAAGTATGAAACTTCCCAATACGGGAAACACAACTACCCTAAGTTAAACTTAATTACTCTAGATAAAAGAATCTATTTCAAGATGATATAAAAAAAAATTCATTTTAGATAAATATTCAATATGAAAGTTGACATCTGATGGAAACAATTGTTCTTTTATTCACGCACATTTTAATATTTATTTAAAAATATCTATTTATCAAAATTGAAAAAAAACTATATCCATGCACTAAAGTTTCAAGTTATAAATACACACAAAAAATTTGAAAGAAAAAAAATAAAATTTACTATAAAAAGTTTGACGTCTCATGCAACTTCATTTTTCAGCATTTTATCAGCAACTAAATTATAGTGTTAATTTATTATAAACTAGTTTAAAATAATTTTATTTTTTTTTTTTAAATACAAAATAAAATATACTAAAAAATACATATTTTACTAGTTTATATCATTCAAAATTCAAAACATATATGTCACTTTTTAGTGATTCAAGTTTAAAAGTTGGATCAATGTTGGTCATTTCCTTTATAAAGTGTGACATAGCTTTGTGCTTTTACCCTAGGACATTATCCCTTTTGCAATTCCATGTAAATTTCTTGCAATGAATCACTGAAGGTAAAGGTACATCAATTGTCCCTAATGGAGAAGAAGGAGCATCTGAATAAATCTCATCATCCTCATCTGAAGACTCAAAGTAATCCAAAACTTAAAACTCCTGCATAGTAGCATGATCATAGGGTATCCTATCTGAAAAATGAAGAGGCACAAGACAATCTAAAATAGGATCATCTAGGAATAGCTGAGTATCAGGATCTCCATGTATTTCCCAAATTTTAGTCCAAAGAATATGAGGACACTCAAAATGATCAATAGCATCCAATGTGGCATCATCAATATGCATTGTAATAACTCCTAGGACATGATCCCTTTTGCAATTTCATGCAAATTTCTTACTATCAGTACCATGAAGGGGAACAAGATTATACAAATGTGGAAAAAAATTAAGTCATTTGAGATGTTTTATGATACCATCTCTCCATTGTTTATAGTTTCCCATTTCCAACATAATCACAGCAGGATGCAATGAAAACTCCATAATCAACTATAATAAATCTCAAAAAATACAAGACACTAACCTTCAACAATAATTAGAAACTCTCAAATATTGCAAATGAAGTGAAACCAATATCAAACTTCAATAGATTAAAAGCACCACCAAACAAAAAATATGAGTGAAATTCCTCAACCACTGCAAAGGTGACAAAAATACCTTTCCGTTGATATGTGGTTTGCAAAAAATGACCTCTGTTTGCAAAAGATATGCAAAAATGAAAAAAAAGGGCCTATAGAGGCCCTTTGGAAGCATGATCAAGCACCTGGTCCCACCATGTGACCACATTCATCCTCGGCAGCAAAACAAATGGGCCCAACCAATCAAGCCTCACCCACAAAAATTTGGTGCCTCCTTAATA
Source organism: Sequoia sempervirens (assembly GCA_007258455.2). Lineage (NCBI taxonomy): Eukaryota > Viridiplantae > Streptophyta > Pinopsida > Cupressales > Cupressaceae > Sequoia > Sequoia sempervirens. Next base: position 94,315 of record VDFB02269759.1, on the reverse strand, counting down.
GAGATTGGGTCTTCAAACGTCCTTGAGAAATCATGTCAGGCCTCCAAATAGTCAATTGAACAATGAGGAAATTTTTAAATTTAAAAAATTTCAAATGTCGAAAAAATAAACAATCTCAAAATCTCTAGCAAAAACTCACAATGGCGGAAGGAGGGAAAAGTGGTATGTTCTGATACCAGAGGTATGCATTTAATTAAAGGTTAGGATAGGTAAAGTCAAGTGTGGTCATGGTATGGTCACATTTTAGGTGTCTACAAAAACAACCTCAAAAAACTCCCTCTATGCAAGAAATCCTAAGAAGACCAATCACCAAGTTTTGTGTGCTTATTTGATGAAGATATTTATAGTTCAAATGCCCAATTCATTCATGCCAAAGGTTTCTCACTAAATATACATGAGAAATAAGTGAGGAACCTGATGAAGACTCAAAACCATCAAACATGTACAAACAACCCTCGTGATCTATTGTCCCTCTAGCAACAACCTTCTCAAGATGTTGTAATCATTAAATATATAGTCACATCATGTGGAGTAAACTCAACACTCTTTCCATCCCCAGAATTATAAATTTCATATATGGAAAGAAGATTCACTAAAAAATTAAGAACAAGGAGAGAATCCTCAATGCAACCATCCTACATCTAAACGGAGTTTGTCCCCAAAATTGGAATATATGAAGAGTTCCCAACTGCAATTTTAAGTATTTCTATCAAAAATAGAATCAAGGGGATCATGTGAATTTTTCATGTGATGTGAAGAGCCTAGACCAAGAATCAATCTATTTGTAGATTAATCTAAAGCTCGTGCAAAAATATCTTGCCCTTTTCTTTTGGAAGAAGACTTAGACACTAAAATATTATGTCTCCTCATAGATTCCTCCAAGGCCTCTATCCTCTTGAAACAATGAGACTCATCATGCCTAGATTTTCCATACAATGAACAAGGATCTCCTTCCTTCTTCTTGAATTGGGAGGAAGATTCTCTTGAGTTAGAAGAAGTAAGAGGAGTAGACTTTTGATTGTTTTTTGCTTTGGTTTGGAGGGAGACTCACCACCTAAAGGGTATTATGTCTTATGCTTCTTTTTATTATTTCATCTACCCTTTGAAGATTAAGCCATCAATCTTTGGCTCTTAAAACTAATAAGTGCATCCATTTGAATTAACTTGGTTTTATCACAAAAAAACTAAAAGGTAGGCATCTTATGATATTTTCCCATGGCATCTATAGTAGAATAGAAATTAGATGAAAACAGTTGTTAAGGACCTCTTAACTTTGATAATTTGATAGAATCAAAAAGATACATTCATCATCTATCTTTCATGCCCACATCCTTTAAATTGTGACAAAATTAATATTATTTGTGCAAGGTAATGCTAAATAGTATGAAAATCATCTGGGGTATGAGATGTTTGTACCGCAAATTTTTGGGGATAGGCACTCTCTTGCACTTCTAGGGTTTTACACCTAAAAGGAGAAAGCTATTCCACAAAAATTTGGGGGTTCACTCAAGACTAATGCTAATATGATTGAAATATTCCTAAATATAATGTCCTAGATGCAAATAATTAATAAAAGAGATGGATTATTAATGCAAAACTAAAAAAATGCAAGTTGTTTGAAAACACATTGTGATATGCAAACATATACTAAATGACCTAGAAATTTAAATGAAACAAAACAAAAAATTGTAAAAATGAATGTGTGCACCTGGCAATGTGTTGTAGACTAGAATGGAGACTGAAAATGTTGTTGATTCTAGAATTTTAGTCTACTGGGACACTTATGCCATTCTGAGCAACCTAGTCCCATATCTAGAAAATTGCACTAGAGCCCGTTTTAGCCAAATGGGTATCCAAATCTCTAGAAAACTCTAAAAAAAATGTGCAGTGGGACTAAGTCACCACTGATGGTGACTTATTCCACTTTGGCTTTTCTGAAAATTCGAAAGTGGAAATGGAAGCCCTCCGTCTGCACTTTTTGTTCCTCCAGGTGTCTGGTTCTGAAACTGTCAAATTTAGGTCTAATAGTGACTTTTAGTGGACATCTTGACCTAGCCAAAAAGGAGATGTCTTCAAAAAATTTTCAACTAATCCTTCAATTATTTCCAAACCTTCAAAGTGCCTAAATTTTTAAACACACAAAGAGAGAAAGAGAAATGTTGAATGTTAGGGAATAGGGGGTTGCCTTGGTCAAACTTGTTTTAGGTAATTAAACCAAATGAAGAAATAAGATGAAGCATGAACATGAAATGAAGGTATTAGAAACTTTCCATGATGATTGATCTTGAATTTTTGCAACAATAGATGAAGAATCTTCCTTTGAATGTCTAAAAAATGATCTTGAATGCTCTCTAAATTATCTAACCCTAGCTTGATTGACTTGAATGCATGATGAATGATGAATGGATTATGAATTAGGGATTAAAAGCTTGTTTATATAGGAAATCCTCCTAAAATTCCTATTAATTTGATCCCCAAGGCCAACATGAAGGAAAAATAAACTTAAAATCCAATTTTTCCCAATCGAACCTTGAAAATAGCCCAAATGGGACTAAGTCGCCAAGTTGGACAACTTAGTCCCACATGGATGGGATTAATTCTTCCAGATGGGTGACTTGGCCCCACAAGGGCTCTTTTGCCAGTTGGATTGTTGGGGAATGAAGAATTTCATTTTTTATGATGATTTTATCAGGTCTTTGATCAAATTAAGCCTTGGGATGCACAATATGGGGCCATAGGGGCCTATTAATGCTGATGAAAGGGTAATTAATGCTAGGAACACAAAGTTCAATGTGAAAGTGTGATTAAATACACTTTAAAACATTAAAATGAGGTCCACATAGCCTAGAAAGGCACAACATCCAATGTGAATGTGTAAGACACATTACAACACTAGATTAAAGTTAGGTTTAATTTAAAATCCTTCTAGATTAATGTGAGAATGAAATTAAATACATTTTACAATATTGAGTTAGGGGAAAAATAGATCCATTAGTCTAGAAAAGTGTGAAAGTATTTTACAACACTTTACAACACCTTTACAAGACATCAATAAATGCATTTTATTCAATTTGCAAGGATCCAAGACCTAATGTAGATGTGTAAAACATATCACAACACTAAATCAAGGCCTCATTAAGTCTAATTTGTCATCAATTATTCCCATATCAAGTAAGAAATACATTTTTTTGCAGTAAATTTAGCCCCCACTTTAGTGAGAGGATGAACTTGCTTCAAACTCACACTAAAGTAGACATTCAAGAGGAGTCCAATCGTACCAACGTGGATGACAAAAAATGAAAAAGATCAAGGAATCAGTCAAGCCCCCAGGATCCAAGATCCTAAGTCATATACCAACATAAGCACAAAAGGACACACACAAGGTGAATGATTTGTAGAAAGACAAGATACATGATCATACAATGGCAAGAACTAGAAGGAAGAGAAGTAAAAAGGTGGATCAAGCTTTGACCATTTGTCCAACATGTTGTGGATCAAATCTAGGTTGTTTGTCCAAAAATGTATACTCACTCTAAGGCGACGGAACTCTTGGTTGTCTGTCGGGTGAAAATTCCTTAGAGGTGAGACACATACAGCCGATATGTGCTCACACACACGCAAGTGGCTATGGGGAAATTCATGCCTCAGAATGGGCTTCTCACTCAAACCATACCAAAGTTATACCTCCTGATAACTTTAATAAGGCACCACAAAAATGATTTTTGAGCTCTACGAGGTAAGCAAAACTTCATATGCTTGACACTCATAGACATTGTAAATGAAAAATGGTGTAAGGAATGTTCAAAGGGATTTTTCTTAGTTCGTGCAAGGTCTCATCTTGGAGAACATCATGCTTAATATATCCAAGAGATTAAAAGTGCAAATAGTCTCATCTTGTTTCCAAGAGAGGACAAGTGAAATGTCTCATCCTGGGAAACATTGTATCTAATGCTTGCAAGAGAGGAAATCTCAAGAAAAATAAAATCACACAATGAAATGTGAGTGTCGATGTATTCCCCCACTTTAAATTAGTTTCTAACACCATTACTGTGAGAAATTGCTTTAAAATAGAAGGAGAAGACATGAGAGCTTACTCAAAAATCCCTATGCCAAGTCATATGTTTCCTAGAAGCTATGTCATGAAAAAGGTAGTATGTCATGTGCAAGCCAACTTAAGGCATGTCATCCACACCCCAAGCTTTCTCTTAAATGTTCATGAAAAGTTAATGACTAGCCAAAAGAGGCAACGCCAAGTGACATACAAGGACAAGGCTAACTAACCCCTTGCCCCCACTTAGTGCAAGAAAAGGATGATCCGAAATGGTTGATCAGAAACATGCTAGAGTGAAAATCAGTATCAATTAGAGGAATTAGGTGCCCCCTCATAAGGGAGATTACCAAATTCCTTAAGATGTTGGATTTTACTACTCAAAGCCTTACATTCATTAGTAGCATGACCGTGAACTCGATGATATGCACAGAATGACTTTTTGTAATAAAATCTCTTTCAAGTTCTTGTAAGAAGGGATACTAAGTGATCTTGGAGGAGTCTCAACAAGATACCCCCTTAATCAATGGGAGAAAGTGTTCCTGTAGGTTGTGACAAAAATATCTCTTGCTTAGTACAAGATGTCATATTTACATGAGATTCTTTAGATCGCAAGATTTTTTTCTCTCCTTTGCAAGAGGGTGTAAAATCTAACAAATTAAAATTATTAGTATTTTTTGAGATGACATTTAGATTAAGCAAATATTTCTTTGTTTGTTTCATTACTTGCAAAGGATAAAGACCACTAGTGTCTATCAGTTCAGGATGTATTACTATTAAAGTTGGCTTAAAGAAATCTTGTGTGATAGTGTTAATGTTGAGTGAAGGCTTGGTGATTTCTATCGAAGGACAATAACCAAGACCATGAGTTGTTTCTTACGTGTTAGGCTTGATGGGGACATGGATACCTTGTTCTCTAGCACCACATCCTTTTCCACTATAGCCAACTTGTTTTATAAGCTCATAACCTTTTCCATAAAGCTTTTTCATCACTTTTGGATCGAGTGGTTGCTCATGGTTAAGTTCATAAAATTTTGTTGTGTAATTTGATTCTTTTTCTAAAGTGGTTGAGGTGGATGCTTTCAAAGGGTCTTCTAATTTTGGTGTTGACATTGTTGCTTGTTCCTTTCCCTTTGTAGAGTCTTTTGTTGTGATCTCGTATTCTCCCATGAATGTTGGTGTGAAATATAAGGAACCCCAATCATCATCTAATAGCTTCATGAATTCCTCAATGTGTTGTGTTGTGTCATTTTATTGCATAGATTCCACTTGTATGGTTGGTGTTAATGTGTTCAAGGGATTCTCTTTGTTTTTCTCAAGTTGTAAGACACTGTAAGGCTCAAGATCAGTATCAAGTGTGTACACTTTTTTGTTGTAGATGTATTTCATTTTACAATGAAGAGTGGAAGGCACCCCATTCATTGCATGAATCCATAATCTACCTAAGAGAAGATTATATGAAATTTCATGAGGCATAACATGAATTTGTGTATCCAATGTGGCCTTTCCAACTATAATGGGTAAAGTAATCACACCGAGCAATTTTTTTTTGAAATTGTCAAATCCCTTAAGAGATAAAGAATCGGGTTGAATTTGTAATTTATCCACATGAAGCCTATCCAAAATTTTGACACTAAACACATTAAGGGTTGAGCCATTATCAATGAGGGTTCACTTTATCCCTATGTGTTTGTATTGAGATAGTATTATGAAAGCTTCATTTTGTTTTTGCACTTCCAAAGGGGGGAGTTCACTTTGGTGGAAAACAATGCCAGCATTCAATCCTTGAGTTAGGACTGCTATGTCATTCGGTTGCACATTAGAAGGGATAGGAACTTTTTGTAAGGTTATTTGAAGCATAGTGTGCTAGTTAGGTGAATTATGAATTAAATCCCATAAGGATATCTTGGCAGGAGTATTCTAAAGTTGTTCAACAAGAGCATACTCCCTAATGTGTGAATTTAATCAAGGATCTCAAGGAAAAATTGGATTAGGAAAAGGTAATGGTGTTGGGGTTGGTTGTGGTGGGTGTAGATTGTTTCTAGTGGGACATGTATGAGCAATGGTATTATGACTCAGTTGTTGTGAAACAATGTTCTGAGGTGGGTAGAGGATTAATTCGGGTGTATTTTTAGTTTGAGGTTTGTGTGAAGGGGGATAAAGGATGAGTTGAGGTTGAATAATATTAACATCCCTCAGCGAATAAGAGTCTAACATGGGATCTTCATCTTCTTCTAATGGAATAATATCATTATTGTCAATGTTATCCTTGTTTTGCATCATGATATCCTCCCTAGGAGGAGAGTTTTTAGGAGAACTACAAACCACACATTCTTGACATTCGAAGTTTGGTTCCTCTAAAAGTACTTCATCGCAAGTAGGGGAATGATCAATGGTTCAATTTTGTTGCTCAACAAGGGTTTCACTAGGTGAAGGGGGACAACTAAGATACTCACGACCTTCATCGATGGTGTTTTCTAACATCAAAGTATCTATTTCACAACTAGGAGAGATACTAGGAGAAGAACAAATGTTATTGTCATGATTACCTATGGTTGTGTTGTCTTGTTCACCAATTTCTTGTCCACTAGGAGAGATAAGAGGAGAGAAACAACTAAGATTCTCAAAACTCTCATTAATTGATGCTTCTACCAAAATATCTTCGTTACCAATAGGAGAGATATGAGGAGAAGAAAAAATATGATCGTTAGGAATGTCCAAGGTTGTATTCTCTTTCACTAAAACACTCTCATAGGGAGGGGATAGGAAATATTTCTTAACATTTATAAATATGTAAGACACTAACATTTTTTGAACAAAAATGAAAAGCACTTGTAACCATTTCATGCAATGTTTCAGCAATGTAAACAATGTATATCCAAACATGCAAAACATTTTTATCCAATATATGCAAAGTTTTAAGAAGGCAACCAATGTATATGCAAGAATGAAAAGCACTTTTATTAAACTTATGCAAATTTTTATGAATAGAAACGTTGTGTATGCAAAATTGAAAAGGAATTTTATCCATGTTATGCAAAATTTTAGAAATGTGAGCATTTTTAGATCTAGTGATCTGCTTGTATGGGAAATGATTTTAAAAATGACTACCCTAAATTGATGTTTTTAAGCTAGATGCATAAAACAAATGTTCCCGAAACTTTCCAAACTTATAGTATATGATACTAGGAGGCTTAGGAAGCACAAAAATGAGGTTTTTGACACTATAACAAACAGTTAAAAATATGGACTAGGACTAAGTCGCCCAGAATGGAAAATTAGTCCCAGTTAGGGTTTTTTTTCAAAAAAATTAGAAATTTTCAATTAGTTTTGATGCTTTTGATGTTGTATGACCTGAAGACTAAATGCAAATGCAAATTTAATATGATTTTCAATGATTTGTAATGAAAAAATACAAACTATATGCACTTTCACTAATGCAAAATTTTAAAACCCTAGAATGCAAATTAACTAATGCAAAGTGCAATGCAATTTTAATGCAAGCTAATTCTAGGATGATGATGGACCCAAATCAGAAAAGAAAGTATTCTAAACGTGGGTTCACCAAAATGTACCACAATTTTTTGGGGATAGGCACTCTCTTGCACTTCTATGGTTTTACACCTAAAAGGAGAAAGGTATTCCATGAAAACTTGAGGGTTCACTCAAGACTAATGCTAATATGATTGAAATATTCCTAAAAAAAATGTCCTAGATGCAAAGAATTCATAAAAGAGATGGATTATTAATGCAAAACTAAGAAAATGCAAGTTGTTTGAAAACACATTATGATATATGCAAACATATACTAAATGACCTAGAAATGCAAATGAAACAAAATAGAAAACTGTAAAACTAAATGTGTGCACCTGGAAATGTGTTGCAGACTGAAATGGAGACTAAAAATGCTACTAATTCTGGAATTTTAGCCTACTAGGACACTTATGCCATCCCGGACAACCTAGTCCCAGATCTAGAAAACTACACTAAAGCTCGTTTTAGCCAAATAGGTATCCAAATCTACAAAAAAAATTAAAAAACATGTGCAGTGGGACTAAGTCACCACTGATGGTGACTTAGTCCACTTTGGCTTTTCTAAAAATCTAAAAGTGGAAATGGAAGCCCTCGATTTGCACTTTCTATTCCTCTAAGTGTTTGATTTTGAAACTATCAAATTCGAGTTTGATAGTGACTTTTAGTGGATATCTTGACCTATCCAACAAGGAGATTTCTTCAAAAAATTCACAACTTATCCTTCAATGATTTCCAAACCTTCAAAGTGCCTAGATTTTTAAACACACAAAGAGAGAAAGAGAAATGTTGAATGTTAGGGAATAGGGGTTTGCCTTGGTCAAACCCCTTTCAGGTAATTAAAACAAATGAAGAAATAAGATGAAGCATGAACATGAAATGAAGGTATTAGAAACTTTCCATGATGATTGATCTTGAATTTTTGCAGCAATAGATGAAGAATTTTCCTTTGAATGTCTAAAAAATGATCTTGAATGCTCTCTAAATGATCTAACCCTAGATTGCTTGACTTGAATGCATGATGAATGATGAATGAATGATGAATGAGTTATGAATTAGAATTTAAAGGCTTGTTTATATAGGAAATCCTCCTAAAATTCTCGTTAATTTGATCCCCAAGGCCGACATGAAGGAAAAATAATCTTAAAATCCAATTTTTCCTGCTCAAACCTTGAAAATAGCCCAAATGGGACTAAGTCACCAAGCTGGGTGACTTAGTCCCACCTGGATGGGACTAATTTTCCTAGATGGGCGACTTGGTCCCACAAGGGCTCTTTTGCCAGCTAGATTGCCAGGGAATGAAGAATTTCATTTTTTATGATGATTTTATCATGTCTTTGCTCAAATTAAGCCTTGGGATGCACAATATGGTGCCATAGGGACCTATTAATTATGATGAAAATGTTAATTAGGGCTGGGACACATAGTTCAATGTGAAAGTGTGATTAAATACACTTTACAATATTAAAATGAGGTCCACATAGCCTAGAAAGGAACATCCAATGTGAATGTGTAAGACACATTACGACACTAGATTAAAGTTAGGTTTAATTTACAAGAATTCTAGATTAATGCAAGAATGTAATTAAATACATTTTACAATATTGAATTAGGGGAAAAATAGGTCCATTAGTCTAGAAAAGTGTGAAATTCTTTTACAACACTTTACAACACCTTTACAAGACATTAATAAATGCATTTTATTCAGTTTGCAAGGGTCCAAGACCTAATGTAGATGTGTAAAACACCTCACAACACTAAATCAAGGCCTCATTGAGTCCAATTTTTGTCAATTATTCCCATATCAAGCAAGAAATACATTTTTTTGTGGTACAATGTCAAGTTTGTCTCTACTTCCAAGATTCAAACTCATCGACTTGACCATAAAATTCCTCAAGTGTTTTCCAAAACTTCTTAGGTGTTTTGTACCCTACAATATGAAATAACAAATTATTAGATGCATGCAATATTATGAGCCCCTTGGCTTCATCTAGTTTGTTTTTGTAAGTAAATATTTAAAATTCCTTAGTGAATTCAATTTTTTCATTCATATATCACTTGCAAAAGACCTTTAGATTGTATTAGTTGTGTCATTTTTAGCTTCCGTATGTAATAATTATGTGGAGTGAGGAGCTCAATAGGCCTAATTTTTTCCATGATTAGTAGAATAAAATCAAGATAACAAAGGAAAAATGTATCTTACACCCCTAAAATATATTAAATATGTATTTGCAACCCCCTAGTGAATTACAATGAACAATTTTACAATTTATACAAGTGACAAACTCATATCAACCATTTGTAACACATGGTGATTTTTTAAATTTTCCAAAAATCCTTGTCAAAGTATAAAATAAAGGTTATGATCAAATTCCTTATGACTGTATTAGCAATTTCAAAAAATTTGCCAAATTTCAACTTCATATGCAAAAGTTTATGTCAGTTGTAAGAAATAAATGCAAGATGCACCTTCAAGCTAGTAAAATTAGCAAAAAAATGGAAAAATCTGAAAAAATAACCTACACCTCTACGAATTTCATCAAACTATATTTCAAATGACTACTCGTTTGTAAAAATTTGATACAGTTGCACAAAGTTCTGTAAAATTAAAAAAGGAATATTTTAGGCCTATAAGGAGGGCCCTATGGCCTCAAGTGGCCCTTGGGTGGCACTATTAGTGACAGGGTAAAGCAAAGGAGGTGATTTTTGCATTATGGTCATAATTTCTAGTAGGTTGGTCGTTGTTATTGGTTGAGTAGTCATGGTTAAGGGTAACTACTAGTGGCTTATGAGTCTTTAGTCTGTAGCAAATCCCACTAGGGGCTTAGATTTGAAACCTTAGCACTCATGTGCTTAGCACTTATAAGTGCAAGACTTATTAAATGCTAAAAAAAATTGACCGTATGAACTTGCACATGGGGGGTCATACAACCCTTCTGCAAAGAAAATCTTCAAAAATACTTAGCACCCAATATAAGCAAATTTATAATCAAATTTTATATGTTTAGCCTCTTGGATGCAATGAAAAGTTTTATTTGGGCCAAAATGCTCTAGTGAAATTTGTTCACCAAATTTGAGCTTCAAACCCTTGTTTTTTCTTGTGTCATATGGTGGCCAAAATGATTGAAAAAAGCCAAATCTGACTTTCTTGAGCCTCTTGAATGCAATGTAATAACAAAAAATATTGTCAATATAGATAAAACTACAATCACCAAATTTCAACAAAAACCAAACATGCATTATAAGATCAACAAATCTTGATAATTCCTTTTTGATTCTCTAGATCATATTAAAATGCAAGACAAGAGCATGTGGGAAATTACAAGATCATAAAAAAACTTAAATTACACAAGAAAAAACTTTATGGTATAAATTCTCTAGATCAAGAAAAGGGATTCCTAGACTCAAAGCTCTAATACCAAGTTGAAATGAGCAACCGAGATCTTCAATCTACAACACCAAATGACCTTCCACACGTATAATAGAGAAGCAACAACAAAGGATATTATTCTACCAATCAATAATATAATATGAATACAATATTTACAAGATGCAAAACATGCAAGATAAGCATTACTTATATATTCAAGGCAAGAGATAGGATTAGACAATATTTGGACAAATGTCTTAATCTTATGACATGAGATAATAAAAATTTAAATGAGCTAAGACACAAGAAGTAAATGAGATAAGATAAGATAAGATCTCATGAGGACTGAAACTTCTAGAAAGATTCCTAGGACCTAAGTAAGCTTAACATGTGAATAGGACCCACTAGGTGAACTAGTTAGGTGGAACACCTTATTCACACCAACACTAATAATCCATTCTCTCAATTACATAGAATTTTTATAAGCTTAGTAATGGTATCAAACTTAGGATAAATATTTTTTCTAGGATCAACAGGATATAAATATCCCTTAACCCATCTATCTATATGATTTAGGCCCAATATTATCAAATATTTTTCATATGTATTAAAATTCTTGGGTGTATTTCATTTATAAAATAATCAACATGTAAATTATATAAATTCTTTATTATTTTCACTCTAAAATTGAATCCATTCTTATATAACAAAAAATAAAATGTTTTGATCAATATATAACATGATGGAGTTTTGGGAGCTAACAATATAAAGGATGATTTAAAGAAAGTCACACCTAATAAGAATATAAATAAAGAGGAAGATAGTCCAACTATAATTTTAATTGATAAAGTTACTGCAAAAGTTGATTTTTCCAAGTAATGATTAATAAAATAATTTTCAATAATTGAATTTTATAAAGGAGTTCTAAACTTCTTTGAGAATATTAGTAGTTCAATTTTGTAGACTTCTCTATCTTGGTTTTATTGTAATTTTAAAATTTATTTAAATTTTAGATCTCAATAAAAAAATCTAGATTTATTTTATTATTGAGTGTCTTTATTATTTTTCTTTTAAAATGTATTGAAATCATTTTAAAGAAGATTATTCTATAGTCCTGTAATTATTATAAAGAGCATTAATGAATGTGTATAAAGATTATTTTAAAATTGTATTAAAAGTAATGAAATGGTTCATAAAAGTTCAAACCAAATAATTAATAGAAAAAGGTGTGACTCTACCCTTGTCCACTAAAAAATAATCAAATAGTTCATTTTTAAAAATCTAAATGAATGAATATTTTAAATTCAACTTCAAATTATTCCCTCCATTTTTCTAAAAAAAAATTATATAACTAAAATTATTTATCCTCTACAAATATAAAAAGGTTGTTTTCCAAAAAAATATTCTTTAATATATGTGCATTATAAAAAGAAAAAAAGTTAAATAGACAAATATTCATAAAAACTAAAGTTAAAAATTTATTAGAAAAATTAAAAAGGAAAAAAGTAAATTAATAAATAGATACTTATTCAAAAAAATATCAAAAAAATAATAATAATAAATATTCATAAGATTTTGTTTAAAAAAATGGAAAGTGTAGCTTTTGGAAGCACAAATTAAGATAAAATATTTTTGAGAGAGAAAAAAAATAAAATAATAAAATAAATTATTAGAGAAAAAATACTAACAAATATTTATAAGAGTTTATTTTCAAATTAGAGTGTGGTTTTTAAAACCATAAGTTTAAGATAAATATTTTTTAAAGAGAGAAAAAATTACAAAGTTGAACTTGAGCTTTTTTTAAGAATTAATAATAGAAATATGTCCAAGTAATTTATATTTATTTATGTTTAGCTAAATTGAGTTATAGGAGATGATTTTTGTCTTTTTTAAGATTTCTTAGGAGACTCATCTTGTATGTAAATTTCCCTAATGTCTATATGCTCTTATATAGATAAGGTAAAGGCTACGAATATGATTTGGAGAGTAGTCATCTAAAAGTATAAGTCTATTCAAGTGATATTTAACTAATATAACTCAACTCTTTAAGAGTAGTTAATTAATAAAATATATTTATTAAGATAAAATTTTACTATCAAAACAAATAGCATGTTGATAAATGTACATACATTAATGTGTTATCTATAAATTATTATAGTGAATATACAAGTGAATCTTAAAACCATGCAAAAGTGTGTGATTAGTTAGATACACAACAATTAGAAATCAATCAATTCATTTGTGCTTCTTCCCAACTCCTTCCCATTGGGAAATATATGGTCATCTAAGGCTTGTACAAAGATATTTTTTTCTTCAATTAGCATATCATGCCAAGATACCATCTTGGGAACACCTTAAAAGGAAATGCTTCTTTGGTCCAAGAAAATATACATTTTTTGACATAGAAAGAAGAGGTCAATCACATCATTCTTCATTTTGATTTTTCATTTAAGGAATATATACTTGTTTCTTAGAAATTTTAAATTTTAGTTGGGTGGTGGCAATATCCTTCATAGAGCATTGAATCCTAAAAGTTCCTAATCTCTTTTAAAAGTATCCTAGATAATTAGAATTTTGCTTCAAGAACTATCATCTACGAGATTTAGCTAGAACATAATAACAAGATCTTTAGTGGAATGAAGAAAAATTAGAACCTATTATGGAGGCAATGAAATTTGCTTATTCTAAATATGTATATTATATTCCTCTTAGAATAAGCAATTTAGTCTAGAGGAGTTTTCTATCCTTAAAATATGGCTAAGCATAAGGGTACTAGCAAATTACATGAGACCCCTAAAGATTCTAGGGATATGCATTCACAATCCTAGAGCCCATCTAAAGAGGGATGGATCAAGTTAAATTTTGATGGTGCTATAAAGAATAATTATAGGATATCAAGGGTGGGAAACTCATAAACCATAAAGGATAAGTTTTATCTTTTTTCCCCTTATTTGTTGGCACTAATTCTAACATTGAGGAAGTATATGGTCTATTTTTAGGAATCGAGCTTAGCACCAAGCTTAATTTTATAAACTTGATCATTAAAGGTGAATATTGAATAATTAGTAATGGTTTAAAAAAAAGACACATTGTTAATTGGTACATTTAAAATATTATTTTGAAAGAAAGACTTCCTTGGAAAGTATATATTTTTTGAAACCATATACACACATGCATACATAGACATATGCATGCATGCATGCATTCATTCATACATACATACATACATACATACATATCTATTTCAATCCCGCATCATCAAGTGACTATAAATCTAGAGAATCCATAAGATTTGTGTAGCTCCCTTTGATATGTAAGCAAGTTTCACGTCAAGGTGATCTTGAGGTTTTACTTACACTCTTTGTGACCCTTGTAGAGATGGATGTAATATATCTAATGCAATCCTTGTTATGGGTAATTTCGTCATATGATGTTTTTTCCACCATGAAAATGCATGCTTGACATTACCAAAAATATGTTGAGATTATATTTAGCCATCTAATACACTAGATTTACTTAGGAAGAATTAAAACTTGCAAACAAAAGTTACCAAAGATCCCAAAAATAATCCTAACCTTTTAGGATGGAATCCATTCATGTCACTTGACACTACTAATGACATTACTTCCTTGCTCAAGAATAAAGTAATAAAAATATGTGCTTAGGTATGGCTTTCTTGATAATTTGGTTATCTTTTACACTTTTAGGGGTCTTTCATTTTTGCAATTGCTTAATATTTTATTCTTTTTATGGACATTATAATTTCATTCTTGATATAGTATCAAAAAATAAAAAAATATATTTTATTTTTAAAATCTATATATTTGCTTTGTTATATCTAATATATTTTTCTTAATGATATATTATAAAAATATAAGCACATTTCGAAACTTGCAACCTTTCCTTCCCTTCTTCCATGAAGAATCTTATACAAACTTATTCTAAAATGCAAGCTTATTCAAAATAAAGATTGTCATATTCTATTTCATTCTATCAAGAAAAGTCTTATACAAACTTAATTTAAATATTAAACATGTTCAAACAAGAAACTTGCTACCCTCCCTTCTCTTTTTTCATCATGAAAATCTTACCTAAACTTATTTTAAAATAAAAAGAAAACTTGATACCCTCCCTTCTCTTTATTTCATTCATAAAAAATCTTAAATAAAATTATTAATAAAATAATATTTTTTAAAATACACACTATTAAAACATAAAAATATAATATAATTCCATTAAAATATAGCTTTAGTAAAAGGTACAATCCCTCTCATCTAATTCAAAACCCTAGTTCAAAACCTTTATGCTAGATTCCCAATCTACAATAATATTAAAAAAATGTGTTAAGTCGTCATTCAAGCCCTCAAATGTTGAAATCTCTCCTTTTACCATGAAAGTGTCATCATTAAGATTTGGGTGTCAAAATCTTTTGCTAGATGTCCATTTATTCCCTATGGTCCACATGACCTTAGAAATTATTTTCTTTTGAAAATGATTAGATGTTTCTTGCCAAACTATCACTAAAATATCACAGCCAAAAAAAATCAAAACTTAGTCATGACCACCACGTTAATATGCTCAAAATAAAAAGTACCAAAACAATGCCTTGCTTCCCCACATGTTTTCTATCTTTGGGCCACATAAACCACATTTATAATGTTGTTGGGCCACTAGACCAATTTATTTTGATACTATCAAGTGGACTACACCTAATATGATCACACCTAAAAGATTTTGTCATAAGTCTACAAAGACTTCTTACACCAAAAGGTTAACTACTTTTTTATGGCACTCATAAACCATCTACTTCCCCCAACATGTCCTACCACACTCACAAAACCCAATAAAGTTACTCCTAGAAGAAACCTTTGAAAGAAAAATTATGTTTGATCTAGAGTAAATTAAAAATAAAAATTAAGATAGTTATCACTTAAAGTTTAAGGTGTAGTGTTCTCCACTATATTTCTTCAAATGTCCCCATTATTTGATTTTTCTTGAAAATTAATTTCAAAGAGTAGAAGAAAAATAATAGTGTGTACATTTTCTTAAGAATGTGAATGAGTGTATATATGTTCTTAAGAATGTTTAGGAGGTCAAGTAATTTATGGTATTTGAAAATAAAGAAATAAAATTATTTTGTTAATATATGTTTAATCAATTTTATTTAAATTATGTTTGAGTAGTATTTTTAAATCAAAAATTTTTTATTATAGAGCAAAGAGATAAGATTTAATGTGAAATATTGGCCTTTCTAAAACAAAACTAAATTTTATTTTTTTATTTTATTTTTTAATTGTATTTTTTAGGGGGTGAAGGGTCTAGCTCGATTGGTTAAAGCATCTTATTGCAAGTAAGAGTTCACAAGGTTTAGTCTCACATTTGTCCTTGTGGTACCAAAGGGCGTGTCGCACTAGCGTCACTGGTCACGTGAAAAAAGTTTACTAAACACACTGTAGTTTATAGGGGGGCTACTTGATTCCTATAGTCTAAATTAATTGTATTTTTTAGATTTGCAATAGTGAAATTTGCAATGTTATTTTTCATTCAAATTTATATTAATTTTAGTTGAATATCCTCAATATAAAAACATATTGACAAATGACACACTATTATACTCAGTTTGGATCATTCATAATCCCTATCTTTGCTTGTTTCCCCCCACTTAGACTTATTCATATATATTTGATATTTATTTATCATTATTAATTTTTCATTTGCTCTTGTACATTTTTCCTTGTCTTAAGATAATTAATTTTACACCCAAGTTCATTTCTACCCCCCTCAAGATCTATCATGTAGTGCATGAGAATGAACCTTAGACTATATATTCAAATTTTAATTTTAATATTTTGTCTCCTTTTCATTAGTAGTTATAAGATGACTTAACACATATTTTTCATGACATTTTATTATGTCAAGGTATTTAAAGGCATTCAATGTGTCATTAATTTGTATGTTGAGCTTAAGAATTTAAAGAGCATCTAGAACACTTTATTTTTCTAAAGGGATAAAGACTCTCATTAACATATAGGCCACTTATATGCCAATGAATGTTGTCTTCAAAAAAATTGCTCCAATATATAAAGGTGGTTCATCTTGTTCGAGTAAAGTAATTAATTAACTTTACTCTCCTCTTAAGACTTCACTTTATGCACATATATTAGTCATTTAATAATTAATATTAATTATTAAATGCACTCACCTTAGGGTTAGGTTTTCCTTTCCATTTTGATCTCCTTTTATAAGGATTGATCTCTTGTATTGTATTTTTACTTCTTGATGTTCTTTTTTCAGTCTGATAATACAATTCTTGCATATTGTCAGAGCAAAACCCTTGTTTTGTTTCCTACAAATTTATTCCTTGTGACAGGTTTTTGCATGTAGGTTTCTTGGGCTTAATAGATTTGTTTTTCATCAAATCTTACATGGTATCAGAGTTGGATCTGTTGTAGCTTGTTCATGTTTGAAGAAAAAAGGGAGCAAGGTTTTGACAAAAGAAATTTGGGATTCTTCAGCTAATTTGAGAGGTTCTAGGTGTAGTTTTCAGATCTGGTATTCCTTGCCCAATGATATTTTTTAATCGAAATTTTTTTTAGCATTTTTTACAAGCGCATGCATCAGATCTGGCATTTTTTTGGGTGTCCTTCTCTATGTTGTTCATAGTGGTGTCCTTCCTAGTATCGTTTACCATACTTTCACCTTATTCCTCTAAACGCCATGCATGAGCCGATGTCTGCATTGGCAGATCTGAAAAAGCAGAACTTCAAACCCCCGCGGGCGCCATACTTTGACTTGAAAGTTTTTTTACCGATGATTGCTATCCAGATCTGCAGTCTATTTCATCAGTAAATTCTTCAGGTACATAGAGATTTGTCTCAATCATCTACTGCTTTCTATTGTTTTCTGGGTTTCAATTTGTACTGGGGATTGGATTTTTGCATTGTGGGGGGGTGTTTTTTCTTGCTTTCTGTCGTCTACATCAGAAAACTAGAATCTATAAACACCAAAACAAACAAACAAACCCCTTCTGCATCTTCTATCTAGTTCTAAAAGACCACTAAATAATAATAATAAAAATTTAGAGCAGTTGAGGCACAGTTCACAGGATGGCCGATAGATCTATTGAATCTCTTACACCGCATAATTATCACACTTGGAAGGGTTGCATGATGACTCTTCTCTAGTCTCGAGGGTTATGGTCCTGTTTGGATGAGGTTCAGCCTCAATTAACTCATGCCTTTGAGGTTATGTAGCACAGGAACAATATGGATCAGGCTATGGGATTGATGGCTTTACACATTTCCAACAATCTCCTCTTTCATCTTGAGGGTTGTCTCACTCCTTGAGCCATTTGGACCAAGTTTGATGGACTTTTTGGTATTATCAACGAGTTCAGAGCTTTGCAGCTTGAGGCAGAGTTAACTTCCTTGGTACCTGATTCGTTTCCCTCTATTAAGGACTTTCTGATGAAGTTCAAATAGCAAAGATCTATCTTGCAGGGTTGTGGTAAGACTAAGACTAATACAGAGTGCATTTTCCTAATCCTCTCCAAGCTTCGGGGTCCATTTCAGGTCTTCTCTTCGACCTTCTATTCCACCATGGATGCCTTGGGTGCTCGACATGTCATGCCTTCTTTTGAGGTCTTTTGTGATCGTCTGACTCATGAGCAAGCTAAGCTCAAGCAGTTGGATTCACTTCAGGTTCATAGAACCAAGCATTGGTAGCCCAGTCCTCCAAAGAAAAACAGAAGTAGAAACCAAAGCCTCAGAAAGATTCAAGGGCTAGTGAGAATTCCTCCAAGCCACCACCTAAGTCTAATTCAAAACCATAGTCCAATTCTAAACAGGGCAAATCTTCGAAGTCTGGTGAGTCTTCCTCCAAGACTAAGAAGAAATCTGGTGATCCTTGCAGTTTTTGTGGCAAGGAAGGACATCTAGTTTCCAGGTGTTGGAAACGTTTAGAGGCTTTGGAAGAAGCCATGTAGCAGCATAATATCAGTGCACCTCAGCCTCCTTCACAGCCCATAGGGAAAGGTCATGCTCTTTATGCACAAGCATTGTCCTCAGAATCCACTTGGATTCTAGATTCTGGTGCCTCTCACCATATGACACACATAGAGGATTTGGTCACCGCTCTTGCCCCTATAGGCACTAGACATATTATAGTTGGTGACTCAGCACAACTTTCAGTTCAAGGTTCAGGTACTGTTTCATTGGATGGTGGTTGTCTACAGGATGTGCTTCTAGTTCCTGATATTTTGACAAACCTTCTATCTGTTTATTAGATTTTCCACTCTGGCTCTGGTAAGACAGTTGAGTTCTCACCACATGATGTGGTTATTCGAGACCTTCATGATCCTGACTTGGTTGTGGCTACTGGGAGTGTGGATTTTGCATCTCGCTTATACAGATTTGATGGCTTTGAGAGTTCAGACACTATTGGTTCCTCTCTTATAGCACATGTAGATTCAGTGAGCAGGCTTTGGCATGAGCGTTTTGGCCAAGTCAATTACAGATATCTACAACAGATGAGTACACAGGCACTTGTGATTGGGCTTCCACAGATTTCTTGTACTGATGGTGTATGTCGTGGTTGTGTCCTTGGCAAACATCATCGAGATCCTTTTCCTAAGGGTCGAGCCACTCGTGCTAGGGCAGCCCTAGAGTTGGTACACAGTGATCTTATGTCCTTTCTGGCTCCTTCCTTTTTAGGGGCCCGCTATGTGCTCACTTTTATTGATGACTTCTCCAGATGTACATGGGTGTACTTTCTTAAGTACAAGTCTAATGTCTTTGACTCATTCAAGACTTTTAAGACATTTGTGGAGAAGCAATATGGACTTTCTATCAAGAGGATACGCAAAGATAATGGGGGGAATATGTTAATCAAGCTTTTATAGATTTTTGCATTGAGCATGGTTTACAGCATCAGTTTATAGTCCCTTACACCCCTCAGCAGAATGGTGTTGCTGAGAGAAAGAACAGAACCTTACAGGAGATGGCAAATTGTATGATACAGTCTCGAGCTATGAGTTCTTCATTTTGGGCTGAGGCAGTCAATTGTGCCAATTATATTCAGAATTGGATGCCTCATAAGGCATTGTGACATATGACTCCTGAGGAGGCTTGGACCCATGTCAAGCCTGATGTTTCTACATTATGAGTTTTTGGTAGTGAGGCTTGGGCATTTATTCCTGATGCTCAGTGGAAAGCCATGGAGAGGAAGAGCCGACCACTCATATTTGTTGGCTACTGTGAGGATGTTAAGGTGTACAAGTTGTTTGATCCTGATTCCAGAGAGGTCTTGTTTCGGCGGGATGTCTAGTTTGATGAGCGCTATCCTTAGATGGATTCTCCATCACCAGCTTCACCCTCATTGCCTACTCCTCCCTCTTCATCTCTTGAGGATTACTTATCTCTTGAGGATGATGTAGATGATGATCCACCATCTCCACCACCACCAGTTGCTCTGTCTTTGCCTAGGTGGGCCCGTGTCACTGTTGATGCAGCTGGTTCTTTGGCAGGTGATCCTTCAGATACTCATCGTACTCGTGCTCAAACATCTGGTTCTAGTCTTTTGAATCATGCCATTTTGGATGATCCTCAAAAGTTTTCAGAGGCGATAGGTCACCTTGAGTGGGATAGGGCCATGGATGAGGAGTATTCTTCTTTGATGAAGAATCATACTTGGGATCTTTGTCCTCTTCTAAGGGAAGAAAGTTGGTTGCAAGTGGGTAAATATACCAAGCAGTATGCTATGGTTCTATTGATAAGTATAAGGCACGTCTTGTTGCGAAGGGGTTTTCTCAGATAGAGGGTATTGACTACTCCGAGACCTTTGCTCCTATCACCAAGATGAACTCTATACGCCTTGTCCTTTCACTTGCAGCTTCACAGGGATGGACAGTGTTTTAGATGGATGTGAAGAGTGCCTTCTTGCATGGAGACCTACATGAGGAGATCTATATGGAGCAGCCTCAGGGATTTGTGCAGGACACTTCTTTGGTTTGCCGATTTCGGCATTCATTGTATGGTCTCAAACAATCATCTCAGGCTTGGCATGAGAAGATGGACTCTTTCTTGCTTTCCTCTCACTTCACACGCTATCATTTTGATCACACAGTGTATATTCAGCGTCAGGAGGGTGATCTTTTGATTCTTGTGCTATATGTAGATGATCTCATCCTTATAGGTAGCTCATCCTCCATGATTCAGAGTGTTCAGAGAGCTTTGATGGAGTAGTTTGAGATGACAGATCTTGGTCTCTTACACTTCTTTCTGGGTCTTCAGGTTATTCAGTCTTCGGATGGGATTTCCATATTTTAGGAGAAGTATGCTCTTGATATGCTTCAGCGATTTGGCATGCTTTATTGCAAGTCTGCCCCCCACTCTATTTTAGTCAGGTGTTTTTTTGTCTTCCACTTGCTCTACTCCTTTAGTAGACCCCACTTTATACAGGCAGTTGGTTGGCAGTTTGTTGTACCTGACACATTCTCGTCCTGATCTTTCCTTTGCGGTTGGTCTTGTCTCTTGGTTTTCCCATGATCCTCATGAGAGCCATTGGCAAGCAGCCAAACGTATTTTGAGGTACATTCGGGGCACCACTCATTATGGCATTCACTACACTTCAGGATCCCCTCACATCATTGGCTTCACTGACTCCGATTGGGTTGGTGATGTCAACGATCGGAAGTCTACTTCTAGCTTTGTTTTTTGCCTTGGTTCTGGTCCTATCACATGGTCTTGCAAGAAGCAATCTGTATTGCATTATCATCTACAGAGGCTGAGTACCGTGCAGCAGTGTTAGCCAATCAGGAGGTTTTATGGCTTGGCAGTTGATGACAGAGTTTGGGTTTCCTCTAGATAGTCCCACTATTCTTTGGTGTGACAATCAGAGTGCCATTCACATTTCTCGCAACCCAGTGGAGCATCAACGGACAAATAACATTGAAATCCACATGCACTTCATCAGGCAGTTGATTCAGGATGGTTCTCTCATCTTGGAGTACATTCCTACAGAGGAGCAAGTTGCAGACATCTTCACTAAACCTTTGGTATCTCCGCGCTATCTTCAGTTGCGCTCCATGCTTGGGGTGAAGGAAGTTGTCCTTGGGGGGTCTCAATGAGGCCTTCCTTCCTTCATGTTTTCTTTTCAGCATGTTTCTTTATCTCTTTTTGGAGAGGAGTTTTTTCCCACTGGGTTTTCTTCTTTACTCCGCTTTATAGAGATTTTGTTGTATTTGGGTACCTGATCAGGCCATGTTGTCAGGACCCACAGTTGCATTGTAGTTCCTTTGCTTTCCTTTGCATTGTTTGTAGCTACATTATAGCTCATCTTAAGGGGGGTGCTAGAGTAAAGTAATTAATTAACTTTACTCTCCTCTTAAGACTTCACTTTATGCACATATATTAGTCATTTAATAATTAATATTAATTATTAAATGCACTCACCTTAGGGTTAGGTTTTCCTTTCCATTTTGATCTCTTTTTATAAGGATTGATCTCTTGTATTGTATTTTTACTTCTTGATGTTCTTTTTTCAGTCTGATAATACAATTCTTGCATATTGTCAGAGCAAAACCCTTGTTTTGTTTCCTACAGATTTCTTCCTTGTGGCAGGTTTTTGCATGCAGGTTTCTTGGGCTTAATAGATTTGTTTTTCATCAAATCTTACGCATCTAGTAGTCTAACCTAGGAGAACTTGACCTAGTTATCTGATAGATTACCTCAAGGTGTATTTAGCCATTAGAGTCCTTACAAGATTATCAAGGATTATATTGAATAGGTTTCTAAGTATAGTTTTCATCAATTTAGATTCATGCATCAAAGTTCAAGTCTATAGTAGTCATCAAGGTTGAACATGTGATGCTCATGATTGAAATTTACAATTTTCTACTCTAACTCTAATTTTAAGATAGTCATCATACCAAAGACGTAAGACTTTACAATTGTAACAAATTAATTCTACATGACATCAGCATCATTTCTACATTATTAATTCTAAAATTAAGTATCATAATCTCTTCATCTAATTATCACATTTATTACTATTTATTTATTGACCTGACTATTTTAATCTAAATTTATTTATACTTAATAATTACATATATTCATTAACTTAAGTTTACCTATGTAGTAGAATTGTTTTAACAAGATTATATAGAATCTAAATGTTTATATGTGTACGTCTAAAATATTTAGAGAAATGCTTTATTGTAGATTTGTTAGGTGTCGAAATTATAGATCAACTTTTCTAATCATTCTATCTGTAAAGGGTAAAATTTAAATGTTTTTAATATAAATATATTGTTTAATTTTAACATAGTTCATAAAAGTATAGTTTGACCATTATTTAAGGGTTGAATTGATATATTAGTAATTTATTTTTATGATTTTTTAAATTATGAAAGATATATTTTTAGATTGATTATTTAAATAAATAATTAGAATGAATGAATAAAATAAATTTAAAATTATTAATTATTAATTAGTATATGTTTATTTCATTTTTGTGGTATGTATATGGTAAATTATATCTCTTTTTTAACATGGGCTTCATTCTTTAATGTTATGAATTGAAACATCATATTTAAATAATCTATTGTTAGGTCTCAAAACTATTGCTCCACTTCCTAGAATTAAATTCTACTCACAAGACTAGGGTTATCATCATGCAAGTAAAATAATTTTATCAACAAATAGTGGAGGGTTAAATGCCAACTCTACAAGAGTGGGTTTCATATCCTTTATTTTGAGCTCAACTTAGACTCAAGAAAATGTTCCCAAGGGTATACCTTAACAATTATTTATATCAAATAAAATAGATAACTAACAAATTGATAGCCAAACCAACCCTTTGACTTGGCCTCAAAATTATCACTAAACTAGGCACAAATAGCTACTTCAAAACCCATATATATCTAATGACAATATGCAACCATAACCTACATTAAATATATCTATTAAATGCTCACTTAAGAATGATAACTTGGTTATATTGATGATCATGGGTACATAGGAAGGACTACTTTATTACACTATGTAAGAACTTATGAAAAGCAACAATAGGATCAAGAGACTAAACATAGCACAAAAGAGAGAGAAAATGATAGAATATGATGACTGTATTCTCAATATGCATGAAGATAGACAATTACAAGCATGTACAAGGCTTGCTTATAAAGTCAAGCTAGGACACAATGAAGGGCCATGAATGAGACAAGTGTCACAATCATGTGTGTGATATGTAGAGAGAAATAATAGATAATTCCATGAAAGGTGGATCACCCACCAAAGGTGGAATTATCATGCCACAAAAAGTGGAGATAAAAAGATGATAACTAGATCACACCACAAAGAGTGGAATTTCTTTGACACACACTTCCCTAGGTGTCCAACTCATATCTCTCAATGTATGCACAAACCTAGATGCAAGATGCAAATAACTAGGTGTCACAAGTGCAACCTATAATGATATGCATTCCCTAAGTAAGCTTAAGTAAAGTGCAATAAGTAAAATACTTATTTACACCAACACCCCCCCTTAAGTGCAACTTGGGGAATGAAGACTCAAGCTAACCATGAAAGATAAGATGCAAGATGGGTCCTAACAACTAAGCCTTGTTAGGTACCCATGTACAAATGCAATGCAATCTCTCACAAGTGGAGTAAAGATAGAAAAACCCAGTGGGAAAAAAACTACCCCCTGAAAGAGAGATGAGATACAAAAGCCTATGAACATAGCATGAGAAGGAAAAAACCCCATGTGAGGAAAAGGTCCCCCCCATACAAGAGAAGAAGAAGAGAGACAAGGTAGCCCCCCCTCAATGTACAATGATCACCCATGGAAGATGCTCAAGAAGGAATGAAGAAGCTACTCCAAAATTGTTGAACAACGTTCCTCCCCTTAGGAAGAAACAATACCAAAGGTGCATGAATGAAGTCTCCCCAATCCATAAGTGAAGAAGGAAGAACCCTCAAAATGTAAGAAGTCTCTGAAAGCTGCTCAAATTTCCCTGTGTTGATGTTGAAAGATGCCTTTCCCAAACCATGTGAAGTTGCAATGGCAAGTGCAAAAGTCACAGTGTAGTCACTTCTTGGAACCTGTGAGAACCCCTTTGCAACAACACTCTCATCCGCTAAAAAAGACAGCTCAAGATCTACCAAGGATGTAGGTAGAACATAATCCAAAGAAGATGTCTCCTCAAAAAAGAAAGTGGCCTCCTCCAACTATTGTACATATGCATCCACAATCACATCAACCTCGAAAGAATGATCATGTAGAGGAGGTTCATAGTGTTCCCTCGCAACAACTGAAGAAGAATCACTTTCGTCAAAGAGAATATGTAAGTAATCAAATGTGTCTCCCAAGTTTGCAATGTAGGACTCCACAAACAAGTTGCCAATGTCTGTCAAGTAGTCATCCCATGAAACTATTGCTAGAAGAAAAGGTATACACTGTTGCACTGAATCACAAGGCACTGAAACTGTCGAAATACAAGTATCATCAGGTGCATTAGTCAATGTAGGAGATGGAGTATCAACTATAGGTTCAAGAGCCTTAGGAGTAGTGAGCACTCCAAGATTCAAGTAAGCATACTCATTCTCCTCAAGTGTGTTCATACTAGGGTGAATTGAATCCTCAATAGGAGCAAAATATGAGAAGGTGTAGAACCGAGAACGATTATCAACCTCCCCAACTGCAACAAGACCCCTGCTATGCAAATCTTGAACAATGACAGAATCTGGTGTGAACTTTACACTCTTTCCTATACCACTATGTGTAATTTGATAGATGGAAAGGATGTTCCTTGACAAAGTAGGCACACATAGAACATCATTAAATGCTCCACCTTCAATGTCAATAGAACCCTTCCCACAAACTACCAAAGAAGTGTTATTGGCCATCAAAATGGGTGGTGATGAACAATAATCAAATGAAGAGAACATATCCTTGGACGAAGTCATATGATGTGAAGCTCCTGAATCAAGGATCCACCTATCTGAATTGGAATCTACAAAAGCAAGAAATGCTTTCCCCTTATGTTTCTCATGTTGAGATGAAGAAGAGGAGATGAGCTTGATGTTGTTGCCATGAGAGTTGTAATTTTTCCCTTAGAATAAGTGGAAGGGGATGAGTCCTTCTCTTGATATGCAATTGGCAAGTTGATGTTGTTCTTCTTAAGGATGTTTTTCAACTCATCAATTTGCTTAACATGACAACGATGCTCCTCATGACCAAACTTTTTGCAATATGCACATGTTGGTTGCTCCCTCTTGCTTGAATTGTTGTACTTCTTTGAAGAAGATGAAGTTGAGCTTTGTTGTGGAGGAGTGGATTGTTTGTTCGCTCCTTGTGGCTTTGGTGAAGATTGTTTTTGGTCCTTTCCTTTGCCTTGCTTATTGTTTCCATGATTGACCACAAATGCTTTTGAAGTTGAAGACTTGAGAATGCCCATTTTCATCAACTTATTTTGCTCAAAAATCAAAAGATGGTGATGTGAAGTTGCTAATTGTCAATATTTGATTCTAAAAACTTAAAAAGGCTGCATACTCAAATGGAATCTTGTCCAACAAGTTGAAGACCAATTGATTATCCTATTTCTCAATACCACAATCTTTTAGTTGTGCTCTTAACTTATTTTCCTTAGCGACATAATCCTGAATTGTATCAAAATCCTTGGGATCAAGGCTTAGGAGATCATGTTCAAGCTTATACCCCTTAACCTTATCAACCTTGCCATACAAAGTAGCAAGCTTATCCCAAGCTTCCTTGGTTGTAGTACATTTATCAACATGGAAAATGAGATCATTCGAAATAAACTTTCTTAGTGTACCCAATGCCATAGAAGTTTTAGTGAGCCAATCCATATATGTTGTTGGATCTGCCTTAGGATCTGAAGGTCCGGTTATGGTTCCATCAATGTAGTAAATTAAACCCTTTTCCATTAGTTTACTCCATGCATGTACTTTCCATGTAGCATGATTATGTGCAGTTAGGAGTGGAACTTTAGATGAACCCATGATGTAGCACAAGAGAGAAAATAGGAACAATCACACAAGAGACACCCCCCAAATTCACTCAATCAAAGTACCCCCCGAAATAGATGATTTTGGCACTTTATAATGTAGTGCGTGTACAATATGCCACTTGCAACTTGGGTAAGTGGGCTTATGATTTTTGATTTACAACTTGCCACAAATAGGCTGAGAACAGACTAGAACAAATAAGCAAAGACCTAAATTCAGATATATGCAATACAAGTGCCAAATAGGCCAAAAAAGACCATATGTTGAAAGTACAAAATACACTCAAGATCACTTCAAACTGATTGCAGATTCAAGAAGTAGATGAAAAATCATGCACTTTAAAAAAAAATGGCACCTGAAAAGGAGTTCATATGTGCCTAAAAAAAGCCTCAAAAGTTGCATAAATGAGGATTAGACAGGTACAGTGATGAAAAACTACAAATTCTAGAAAATCTGTCTGCCAAAATTAGAAACCAAGTACACCACTATGAAGTACATGAAAAATTAGCCCAAATAAAAAAAAAATTCTTGAAAAAAGGAGCAAAAATGAGTGAGATATGAAGCTTCAAAGTCAGACTGCAAAATTAAAAACTCCATTGACGAGGGGGGCAAAAAAAATTTAGACTGCTGATGTTAGCATTTCATGTGATTAAATTTGACGCCTGTGGCCTGTCAAAAGTGAATATACTCCTTCATGTAGAATATTCTTTAGATCGTGTGCTTAAGATTGATGTCTGTATACCTGTCACTTCGCCATTGCTCCAAAGTCAAAATATTCTTGCCAAAAATTTTCTTGGTCGCCACCAATTTTTATAGACCGTCGGTTAAATTTGTCTGATGCCAGATTTCTAAGGGGCCACCAGTGGTTTGCGAATGCGGCCGAATTTCTTTAGCCAATGTCACCGATCTAGAGTGAGGCCCGTAGGTGTGTTGGGGTCAGTGCTTACATGGCCCACTGCCGTGTGGCCACGTGGCCTGCGTAGAGTGGTTTGTGGGATTTATGAAGCTCATCGGTGGAGAAACTGTCGATGGGAGATAAGACACCGAATTTCTAAAATTGGGCACTGGTTTTTGAAATTGTTAGAATCTCCAACAAAGGATGTCGATGATTATAATTTTTGTATCGAACTTTCGTATGATTGCCAGTTGATTATGGATTATTGGTCGTCGGAGTTGATCAGGTCACCGCCAAATTTCTTTTTTGAATTGCCACCGATTGTTGGGGATACGGCCAACGGTGGTGGGGTGGGGCCTCGGATGCCAATGGCCACCTGCCACACTGCCTCTATGGTACCTACAGGTACAAGTCTGCAATAGGGTACACAGAGTACCCTGCACAGTAAAACAAATTTGATTTGATTTTTGATTTTTGATTTTTTAATTTATATAAAATCAAAATTCTAATACAAATTTTGATTTACAA
Source organism: Sequoia sempervirens (assembly GCA_007258455.2). NCBI lineage: Eukaryota > Viridiplantae > Streptophyta > Pinopsida > Cupressales > Cupressaceae > Sequoia > Sequoia sempervirens. Next base: position 65,915 of record VDFB02269759.1, on the reverse strand, counting down.
AAATCGAAAGATCCCCAAATACAATTTTTTCAAAGGGGTTTATAATTTTTCAAAAAAATTTCAAAATATTCTCACTATTTTTTAATTTATTTTTTTAAAAATTCAAAAAAAATTAACCGAATTTTTGTAAAACTATAGAAAATTTGAAAAAATACCCAAATTGGCAAAAAATTTCGATCTAGAGCTCCCCAAGTCCGATTTCGATGAAACGAAAGGCTATCTTGACTGAAAAAAGCCTTCTAAATCCGAATTTGAGGTCAGATCTGGTCTAGGATGCACCAACATGTTGTTGCTCCTCATATTTGCCTCTTGATCGCCTTCACACAAACTAAGATCTCCCAACAATGGCTATGCAAAAGACCTCCAACCGCTCTAATACCATGTAAGAACTTATGAAAAGCAACAATAGGATCAAGAGACTAAACATAGCACAAAAGAGAGAGAGAGAGAGAAAAAATGAGAGAATATGATGACTGTATTCTTAATATGCATGAAGATAGACAATTACAAGCATGTACAAGGCTTGCTTATAAAGGCAAGCTAGGACACAATGAAGGGCCATAAATGAGACAAGTGTCGCAATCATGTGTGTGATAGGTAGAGAGAAATAATAGATAATTCCATGAAAGATGGATCACCCACAAAAGGTGGAATTATCATGCCACGAAAAGTAGAGATAAAAAGGTGATAACTAGATCACACCACAAAGAGTGACATTTCTCCTACACACACTTCCCTAGGTGTCTAACTCAATTCTCTCAATGTATGCACAAACCTAGATGCAAGATGCAAATAACTAGGTGTCACAAGTGCAACCTATAATGACATGCATTCCCTAAGTAAGCTTAAGTAAAGTGTAATAAGTAAAATACTTATTTACACCAACACACTACATTACTAATTAATGTGTTTTTAGTGATTTGAGATTGTACATGATTCTAGATTACTGCCTATTTATTGAACAATAGAGTCACAACACATGGGATAAGAACAAATTGAAACCAAAAGAGGATTGAGTTGTGTATTCACATACAAAATAGGTTTATGAATTCTATGGTTGAATATACTTATTAATCCATATAGAATTGCATACATCCACATATAATATAAAAAATATTATTAAAAAGCTTATAATATTTTTCAAAGTGTTGTTACATTTATTTGATTCAATATTACATTCATGTCAACAAATGTGGCAAGATAAAATTCCTCACTATGACTCAAGAACCTTCCTAGATATATACCTACTTTCCTTGATACATTCAAAAATAAAATCCACCTATAATGATATCATCCTAAACTAATGTAAATGGTTACCCTACAACTTTTTGTCACTTTTTTGACATTTAAAGAACCATTTTGAACCAACCTCCTCCATAATGATCAAAAAACATTTTTACAACAACAAAAGGGTGTCCAACCTTAATTTTTGCATTGTAGACATTTTAAATTCTTGGTCTAGATGCACTCCCACTCAAAATAGGCATCCTAGATCGAGAAACATCTAAAATAAATTATGGTAGTTGGACAAGCCACAAAATTTATGGAAAATGGTTGGGAGAGTTACCACCATAAAAGTGAGTAGGTGGCAAGAAAAATAACACCACATCCATTTGACACCCAAAACAAAATTAAAATTCCTTTTGAAATAATATTGACATGCCTATTGTCTATTAGTGAAACATGTCAACAAAAGAACTTTAAGTGTGAATCAAAATGGTTTGAAAACTATAGTGTAGAAAAAAGTATCCCTTTTTCACACTTAATGAGGAATTAATAATAAAATGAACTAAATTATGCCTTAATTTAGTGTTGTAATATGTATTTTACATATTCACATTAAGTTTAGGGCCCTATTAGTTAAAATGGACTTAATTGTGTGTTAATGTGGTGTTGTAAAGTGTATTTATTTCCATTTTCACACTCATCTAGTGCTTTATTAATTAATTGAGGTTAATTTTACTTAATTGAGCCCTTTAATTCAAATCCAAGCCTAATTAATTGCAATTTCCAAAGAGGAAAACTCGAGATTCATTAATGCAATAACATTTATCATTGAGTAATGTGTGTCCTAGGTAAGTGACCTAGGACCCATTCACACAAGGGTGAATGAGTCCTCACTTTGGTCGAGGACCTAAATTTTTATTATGTTTTTGGTGGTAGTTTAATTATTTCAAACCTACATTCACATGTCAACTTTTATTATTTGAATTTTGGACAATTAATGTTACATACCTATAAATATAAGGTCATTTCACTATGTTTCACCTAAGAATTTTTTGTGACTTAATGAGAGCATTATTAGAGAAATTCGAGAGAATTTTAAGAGCATTTCAAGGCCTTCAAGAGCAAATTTATTGAAGAATTATTACAAAAAATGATCCAATTGTCATGTCAAAGTCTTCTTGCATCATGCATGTTATTTGAGCTAATATGTTGATGTAGAGTTCATGATCCATTCAAGCATTCAAGGCATTGTTTCAAATCAAGTTTCAAGATCAAGATCCACATCCATTGAATCCATTTCATGCAAGTTACATATCTACATTCCAAGGTTCATTTAAGGGTTTGGTGAGTTGTGGCATTGCTTTGTTCATTCATCATTCCTAAATCATGTTTCATTGTTTCATTTCAAGGTTTAATTACAAAAATGGGGTTTGACTACTAACAACAACAAAAATTTCCCTCTTGATTTGTGTTTGAAAATTTAGGTGGAAGATCTCTTGAAGAGAAAAATTGAAGTTGTCAAAGTTGCATTTGTTGTCACCATTGTTGCAATTTCATGGAAAATCACCTACAAGATTTATTTCCAATTGCTTGACTATAAAACTATGGAATCTGGGAGTGTAGAAACATGAGCAAAGAACCCAAAAACCATTTTTATAGAGCCTAAGTAGCTAGGACCCATTTTTCATAGGGTGAATGAGTCCTCAATTAGCTTGACAAAAACACTTTTGGTGATTGGTACACATCATTTTCCCTTTCTCAGATCTACATTTTTATTTTTGGTTCCATTAGTATTGAGCTTAATCTTCAAATTACAAGTTGTAGGTTGCATTTTGGAGTTAGTTTGCTATTTTTAATCTCTCTCCAAAATGTTGTTTAATCAAGACCCCCGTCCTTGCCAAAAATGGAAATTTGTAGATTCACACTTTGACTTGACTCACCTCAAGGTTGATATTCCTTTCATTGTGTGGATCTCATTTCCTAATGAATTAAAGGAAAATAGGTCCCCCTAATTGAGTTCATCAATCCCATTTTGGTGAACTCACCCCTATTTTTCATCATTTCAAAAACCACCTTAAAACTCCACCAAGCCAACAAATACTAGCCTTCATTATGCCTTCAAAAGGTTTTAAAAAGAACATTGAACTTTGAAAAGGTCGTGGAAACCTTGTTGGGAGCTAATGCAAGCTCCCAACCTCCAATTTTTTTGATGATCCTTGAAACTTTTTCCAACCTTCACCTTTTCTGAAGGTTATGAAAACCCTATTAGTCTCTAACAAGGTTGTGAGAACCTTGTCAACCTTGAAGAAGGTTTTGAAACTTTAATGTAGCCTTGCTTAAATTCCATCGTTTGAATCTTATTAGCGAATTAGTAGGTTTATGAATTAACAAATCGGTTGAAATAATAAATTTGATCAACTTTTGACAAAAACAAACACTTAAAAACTAGTTCGTTGGCATAAACATAAGTTTACAAACCAAAAATATTGTTAAAAAGAGAAGGCAAGCAGTATAAAGCCTTATTTCAGACCTAGGGAAAATACATTTGAAATCACATAAAAGTATCACATCTAATGGCCACCAAAATCCTTGAAAAATTCCATATGTAGAGATTCAATTGATAAACAAACATAGATAGATACCACCTCAAATTTTGCAAGGTCTAAATGGTCTCAAATCACTAAAAAAAATTAACATACGAGAAAATCACCACCATTGGGTCCTAGGTGAAAACTAGATGCAAGTGCATTTGCACTTTTGAGAAAAGCATCAGGTTCATTCACAAACCATTTCCATAGTGTCTTTAGGATATAATTTTTTTATTTGGGTCAAAAGGCTCCATTTGATCGTGGCAAGAAATCGACCTCCAAGTGGAACTAGGCAAAAATCCAAGTACATCTGCACTTATCAACATGTCTAGTTTCGATGGAAAGTCCCATAGGTGGCATCAACAAGGGGTGACATTAGCTTAATGTTAATAGACTGAGGTGAGATGGGTTGGGAAGATTTGGAAATGGTGACATGAGCATGATGTAAGAAAGATGGGATGACATCAACATGATATCATTCAAGTGCAGATGTGGGAAAATGGAGTGGATTGAGTTTTCCAAAAAGGCTATGTGGACTAGATGAAGAAGTTTGGCAAGTGGAAGTTCAAATTGAAAGTGAAATTCTGTAGTGATGCAGGAGCATCCACTAAGTGGCCAAACACCAGTCTTTTGTGAGGTCTTGGGGATGTTGAACTACATGTCTCTATTAGTTTTCTTGAGATTCTGAGTCCACGGTATGGAGAAGCAACCTTGCTTTTGTGATATGCAAAGCATTAAAGTTTTAAATCCTTGAAGCCAAGTCTCAACCTTTATTAAAGGATCATGAATACAACGACAAATTGCCATTGCATATGCTTTATATTTTATGTATCAAATTAAACTTGACTGAGCTTGGTATCTTTTGATGGCAGTTGCATTTGAAATTTGGTCAAGTGACGTCTCATATTCCTAGGTTCCTTTTATGCAACAAACGGTTTCCATACCTTAGCTACACCATTGGAGGAGAATGAGAAAATACATGACATGAAGGATAGGAAGCACGATATAATGGAGATGAAAATACCTGATAAAGGAAAGTCTTTAAAACAAAACAAAATGTAGAATCAAAGGAGGTTGTGTATAAGTTTAAGAGGGATGCTAGGTAAAAGAGAGGAGAATTATCCAAGGTAAGGTAGAAAAAAAAAGAAGCATGCACGGTAGTGTGAACAGTAAGAGGGGGTGACAAAAAGAGGAGGCAAGTAGCACCCAAAAGAATTAAGCATTGGTAGTGGACGCCAAGGAAGATTCAACAGGTTGTGGATCTAAGGAGAGACCAATCTTTTGCATAGAAACAAAAGTCGCACCATTTAGTAAGACATTAGAAGGGGATAAACCTCTATTGATTGCCACATATCCACACCAAGTTGAGAAGAAAAGGAAGAATGTATAAATAGAGATTTTGAAAGTAGAAAATGTCATTGTCCAAAGCAAGGAATGGATATGGTGTTCTTGGATTGGGTTTGTATGTAGATGCAAAATAATTTGTAATTGGTTTCTAGTGGAATATTAGCCTATGAACAATAATTGTATAAAATTTGATGGGAATTCCAATGAATACAGACTATTATATGGAAGCAGACTGCTCTAGTACTTGAATTTAGTGAATTTTTAAAGTGAAGGTTTGTAAAGGAAGTATCATCTGCATCAATTGGTATCAAAGCCACAAGATTTTGAGAGTGGAGAGAATCCACCAGGACCATGGGTGAAGAATCAATTGGTAGAGAGTGAAGAATCCCTAAGAGTGTGTCATAATTGTTTGAAAAAATGTCTTAGATACATGGAGAGAGTTTTTGGATGAAGGAATATTTGAAGCCATAGAAAGTGAAACAAGAATCCATTTGAAGGAGTGATTTGTTTCGAACTGTGTGCAAATCTGGTGGAAAGTGTTGCAAAGTGATGGTGGACAACAATAGTAGAGATAATTTGGTTGCATTGGAAATGGTTGAGAAGCTGAACTTGAAGAGGATGAAGCACCCTAAGTCATAGTATATCTCTTGGTTGTATGAATATCATCAAATTCAGGTAAGTGAACAAAACATTGTGAATTTTCACATTAGAAGATATAAGGATGAGATTGTATGTGATATAGTACCCATCGATGTTTGTCACATTTTGTTGGGTCAACCTTGGCTTTGGGATAGGAAAGGTATGCATAATGGTAGCAATAACACTTATAGTATAATCAAGAATGGGGAGGAATTTGTGTTGAATCCTGTGGGATAAACAAGAGGAAGTGGTAAAAGAAATTGCAGTAGTATGCCCCAAAGAATGTATGAAAGAAGAAAGCATCATCAAATTTACAATAGGTGAGAAGGAAGTAGTTGAGAATCCTTTGAAGAATGAAGAAAAAGAAGAGGAGATCCTTGTGCAAAAGGATCAAGAGGAAAGAGAAGAGATTGCAAAGGATGAAAAGTTTTGCAACCCTTTGATAGAAGGGGCATGGGAGGAAGAAAATGTGGGGGCAACCCACACAATTGGAGAAGACGTTAAGTCACAAATTGCAGCGATGGCATGTGAGCGCAGTGAGTTATGTGAAGTAGAAGAAGGGTGTTCACAAACTAAAATAGTTAACACAAATGGTCCCAAGTTTGATGATGAGGTTGAGGAGAACAAGTATGAAATGTTGTTGAGAGAAGAGATGAGAAGAATCCAAAGTTATTTGTTTGGTGAAGGTAAGAAAGAAGTTATAGCTGTGGTTGAAGAAGTAGAAAGAGTAGAAATAAATTATCCTTTGGAGGACATGAAGAAGATGGTGGCGATGAATGGTGAAGATGGAGGTGTTGCAGTTGAAAGTGAAGAGAAAATATTACAACAATGGAGGTAAGGTTTAATTTTTATGATTATGAAATTTGTGTTGGATGGCATCAATTTTAATTTGGAAATGTGGATAAATAAAGTATGGAGGTGTTAAGGGTTGAGGGGCAACCTGAGAAAATCAATTATGTTGGGATGGGAAGAAGAGAGGTTGAAAAGGATGAAAGTTCTTGGAGGGGGAGGATGGATTGTGGTGGGTTAGTTCCCACAAAGGTAGAAGATGAAAATGGAGTTTGGTAGAGGTGGTCAATTTGTGGTGGGTGAAAACCCATGATAGAAGAGAAGGATGAAGAGATTGTTTGGAGGAGGAGGTTGGTACTCGGTGGACACAAGTCCACAAGAGGAGAGAAGAATGGAGTACAAAGTTATTGGCGGAGGATGGCGAACATTCTGGAAAGATGTTGGAAGAAGAGGAAAAAAATTATTTACAAGCATTAGTTTCAGTGTGGGAGCATGCTGCAAGTTCGCAACTTGGAAGAGTAGTTCTAATACTCAACTCCATTTTGTGAGCCCATGCTCACAAACTTTTTACCGGGTGTGTTTGATGCAGAGCATCCGCTAAGTGGCCAAACTCCAATCTTCTATGAGGTCTTTGGGATGTTGAACTACATGTCTCTATCAGTTTTCTTGAGATTCTGAGTCCATGGTAAGTTGCCTTGCTTTTATGATATGCAGAGCATTAAAGTTTTAAATCCTTGAAGCCAAGTCTCAACTTTTATTAAAGGGTCATGAATATAATGATAGAGTGCCATCCAATATGCTTCATATTTTATGTGTCAAATTAAACTTGACTGAGCATGGTATCTTTTGACGACAGTTGCATTTGAATTTTGGTCAAGTGACGTCTCACATTCCTAGGTTCCTTTTATGCAACAAACAATTGCCATACCTTAGCTACACCATCGAAGCAGAATGAGAAAAGACACAACATGAAGGATAGGAAGTGCGACATAATGGAGATGAAAATACCTGATAAAGAAAAGTCTTTAAAACAAAAAAAATGCAGAATCAAAGGAGGTTGTGTGTAAGTTTAAGAGGGACGCCAGGTAAAAGAGAGGAGAATCGACCAAGGTAAGGCAGAAAAAGAAAAGCGTGTGGGATAGTGTGAACAGTAAGAGGGGGCATAAAAAAGAGGAGGCAAGTAGCACCCGAAAGAATTAATTGTTAGTAGTGGACACCGGGGAATATTCAACAGGTCGTGGGTCTAAGGAGAGACCAATATTTTGCATAGAAAAGAAAAGGCCACGCCATTTGGTAAGGCATTGGAATGGGATAAACCTCTGTTGACTACCACATATCCTCGTTGAGTTAAGAAGAAAAGGAAGAATGTATAAACAGAGACTTTGAAAGTAGAAATATCATTGTCCAAAGCAAGGAACATATATGGTGTACTTAGACTGGGTTTGTATATGGATGCAAAGTAATTTGTAATTGGTTTCTAGTGAAATATTAGCCTATGAACAATAATTGTATAAAATTCGATGGGAAGTCCAATGAATACAAACTATTATATGGAAGCAGCCTGCTCTAGTATTTGAATTGAGTGAATTTTTAAAGCGAAGGTTTGTAGAGGAAGTATCATCTACGTCATGTAGAGTGAGAATGGAGGAAGACTAGTTCCATCTACCCATGCAAGAAATAACTTAGCTAAGTTGGAAGTTGATAGTGTTTAAGGGAAAGCGATTTACATGTGGATAATGTGGAAGAAAAGTTACAAGTGGAATAAACAACTTAACATGGAAATACCCACAAATGTTCAAGTGGGCAGTATTTTCCCACAAAGTGAGAAATTCTATGTGAATTGGATGCAAGTAGGCTAAAAGAGAATTTAGATGGACAAAGTGTTTCTACAAACCAACACTTGGTAAAATTTTAAGTGCTTAAGACTTCTTTGGGAAAATTCGTTGCAACTTCACTGTGGGGGAGAACAAGTTCCATTAGGTTGCACATTTGTGGTATAATACATCTGAATAGGTCAAGTGCACTTCAAAGGGGAATTTCACTTAAAAAAACTTGCAAACTAAATGGGTTCATATTTCCTATAAAGTAGGAAAGAATAAATGAACTAGATGGAAAATTGAAGGATGAAGGTTCACTTGGCCATGTAAATCCTGCAAGAGAAGACTACACAAATTTTTCATCATTCAAAATCTGTAGTGGACATTCTTAACCCAATAAGTACATTGTGAGAGAAATGAATTGAACTAGACCTTGCAAGGAAAATGACTAGATTAAAATTTTCAAAAGGTAACTAAACCTAAATTTTCATGCTTTATCCATTAGTGCTAATAAATTTCATCCCTATTAGATGTCTCAGATTGGTTATAATTTTTGGAAAAATTGGCTAAGGCATGAAAGGGAAGGAACTCAAGAAAAAATGCAACTACAAATTTGAGTCCCAACAACCCATACTCTTTATGCACTTGTTGATGAGGGATTTGGATATCTTATGACCAATTCCATTTCCCACATAATTTGGTCAAGTACATTTCTTTTCCCATTTCCATAACTCAATTAGTGAATGGGAATTTCGCTAATGGCTCATTTCTTACTCTTTTGGAATATGTTAGTAACATCAAACAAGCCTTGTATTATTTGGATTGAGTGGAGATGGATTAAGTATGGGGAAATTTTTAGCTTCTTAGGTATTTTTTCCCCTTTCAAGCCTTCCCATCCTCTTTATGACAATCTGGTATCTCCACAATTGAAAATAATTTAGCTTATTGGATTACCAAACCTCTTTCTCTATTAGGGAAATTCTAGGTGTGCTTAAAGATCTTGGTGGCTACTCATGTCTACTATCCATCTTTCTAGGTTCCCTTTAAATCTTCCTACCAAAATCTTGAAAAGGTTCTTGGGCATTTTTTTGGGTCCTCTTATGAAAAGCATAAGGGTTTCCATTGTATGGCTCATGAGATTTATTGTCTCTCGTATGATTCTAGAGGGTCAGGCTTGATTTCCACTCAACAAAAAGGATTATCCTTGTGTGCCAAATGGATTATTTGAGATCTTGAAGGCAACGGGGCCTAAAAATATTGGTGTATCATTGCATCTCTATAGGTGTTCATTATATGAGGAAAACTTGGAAGGGGATTGACCATTAAACTCTTCCTAAATTATGAAGGAGCTCATCTACATTCAAGGTAATTTTGTGATGAAAAGCACTTGTGGTTGGTTTTGAATGGCAATAATTTTTTCAAATGGCTATTAATCTATAATATATATGGTAGTATCCTATTCTCTCTCGTCAAGACTATCCTCTAACCACTACTTCATGGGTCCGTGCTTTGAGGTTTTTGAAGAAGGGAATCATTACCCTTTCAAATATTTTTTCCTAAAAGACTAAGAATGTTCTTACTTGTCTTGAAGCCAAAGTTAAGTTTTGATTGTCCAACCAAGATCTCAAAACCTTGTAGGTCGTTATTAAATCAATGCCAGCAAATATACTTCATAAGATTAGGGCTCATTATTTAAATATTTAGTGGAAATATTAGAAATAATATCTTAACACACCATTTCATTATTGCAAGCCTCACAAGGGCTATTCTTGGATCTCTTTGTATTTTTTTATGGTACCTATTTCAAATGAAAGATGATTGTTGCAATCCACTTTTGGTGCTTGCAGTGTAAGTTTCAAATCATTTTGTTGACCATCCTCGAGCCAAAGCTTTCTCATTTTTCTTGGTGTATTATTTTCCAAGGCCTTTTAGCTGGCTCTAGATTAAATCATATTGGGATGAGGGATACTTAATGCATATTTTGTATTCATCAAAAAACACTCAAGCACCTCTTCTAGTTTTTCCCTAAAGCTTAGGCTATGTGGACTTGGATTCATAACATTTTCAAACTCTTTTGGCCTAAGTTGTTCTCATGGTATATGATTTTGTTGAGAAACTAGCCTAGAATCCCCTTTGGATATACCCAAATTTGGCATGCTTTTAGGTGGAATTTATTTTCAATATATGAAAGGACAAGAATTCCACTTTATTTTTTGAATGTTTAGTTGATACCAACCTCTCACTTTATACTAAGGCCATGATTTGTTTCAATGTGCTTATGTAGATTCAAATACAAACCAATAAAATTACACTTAATGTGGCACATCTTTAGGTGCTCTCAAATCATTAGGGTAATGATTTATGTATTTTTTATAGAGTCCCTTCGATTCCTACCTCTATATGAGGCAATCCCCCATCTTATGGGCATCATTGGGGGTGTAGCCACTCTTCTTGTGGTCAACAAGTTGCACACTCTCATGCTTCTTAACCTATTGCAAGAAGAGGTAGGGATAGATATTAAAGAGGATGGTCTTAGCTTGTCTTCCACCACTCAACCTCTCCCCAAGCTCTTGGATATGGGTTTGGTGGTGAGATAAAATCTACAAAATTCCCCCACCTTGATTGTCAAATCCTGTTTAATTATCTTAGATTAATCACCTAATTTTTGCATTAACTAGTTAGTAATAAATGATTAAGAAAGACAATGTGGTTACAATAATCTTGACTTAAAGGATTACGATGATTAATTGTGGGTAAACCCACAAAAGTGGTTTACAATTTCAATGAGGAAGGAAAAGTAGCAAAAAAGACCCCATACAAAAAAAAATTGGTTTTTGGGGTTCGAATGAACCCTTTGTTTCAAGCAAACTGAAAAAGGGTTTGAATGAACCCTGGTTCGTGTGAACTAGTTAAATGCAAGGTGGATCCCATCCCGCCAAAAAAAAGAATGAAAACCATTTTTGAAAGGGGGTTCGAATGAACCTTGGTTCACTCAAACCCCCCTAGTTCGAGCGAACCCCCCTTTTCCTACCTCCCTACTCTCTGGCACAAAAAAACTAGAATTTTTTCCCTTCAAAGCTCGGGTTGAGGATGAAAATGGAGGATACTTAACGAACCCAACTAGAATCAGGTAGTCCTTAGAATGAGCTATCCAATGACTATAATTTTAATATGTTTTGGTTTTATTATCTATTTGTTTTTTAGTTTTATTAAACATAGGTTTTTCACGAAAAATGAAGCTCTTTGTTTTGTACATGTGAAAAAATAGAAGATTATCAAAAAAAATTTGAAAAATATGAGTGCACCAGATATTGAATTCCTTGATCCAACAAAAAAATAAATCAAATTTCAATACATACAAAAAAAATTACACGTTATACAGTCTACCTATGTGTGAATTGTAATTGGTTTGACTTCGAAACTTGATTAAGGAAAAAATATTCAATAAAACACTATATAGCCAAGTGGAAGCACTAGATATCAAAGTTACAAATCTAAATTCGAAAGAATTAGAATTTTATCCTTTATGGAAAAAAAGTTATGCGTTATACAATTAGCGTCACTCCTTTAAAATGTTTTTTTTCTAAAAAAAACTAGTTTTCGAGGGAGATGGAAAAAGAGGTGCAATCTGATTCCAAAATTTTTGAAAAAAATATATTTAGAATTTAAAGACAAAATTTCACAATACTCTAGTTTGCATCATCTTCAAATTCCTCACGGTTTAGCCGCTATAGGTGCCCGAAAGTGAAGATTTAGTTAGAAAAAATTATTTCAGTGTCCAGTTTGGCCAAAAATTGTAAACCACTATTGTGGGATCACCCTTATGTGTTCTAATTCATAAGTGATGGGCTTGGTCATTAGTAATTTTTCTATTACTTTTCATATGCTTTCAGACACTTTACATATATTTTCTAAGTACCTTCTAGACAATACTTCCATAATATGTTATCCTTTCACAACATACTTTGCAACTTTGAACCTAATTTGTGAATATGACATATGGTGATAATGTTCGTAGTATTGCATGATTTAAACATGAGAATGTATGCATATGAATAGAATTCTATGATTTAATTATGAAGGTTAGTTGTATATGTATGTTGTGTGGATTAACCTCTATACAACTCAAAATGTGGTAACAAGAATGGAGCCTTTGTAGCAAGAAACAAAGTAGTGGAATAGGGGATCAATCGAGTTCAAGCCGCCTAAAGAGCAGGAAGCTATGGAGCTGAATGAGAGTCATCATGGAAGGAATAAATACAAAAGAAGGATACTTGTTTTGGAATTCTAAACATTTGCTTATGTGTCTCACATGCAAAACTCTTTCATTGGAGTTCTTATTTGAATAGGTCTCTTCTTAGTTTTCAGTTAGAATGAATAAGTCGATCTTAATTTCATATCCTCATATCTAGGAGTGGGATTAATGATTGTAGTTAGTTAGAAGTTTGAATAAGACTCTCCCCATTTTTGTATAAAGTCAAGGGATGAGTTCGTAGTAAAGTTAGTTGGTTGTTAAGCAGTTAGCCATTCTCCAGTTCCAAGTGATCTAAAAACATGTTGAAATGTAATTATTGAATATAATTTGCAAGAAAGATTTTGTTTGAATATTTGGTGATATGCAATGAATGAAGTTGTATGTTACATGGATGCATAAGAATCTGAGTTAGATTTGGTTTTAAGTTAAGTGAAACAGTCCCTTGAGCCGACCACTCAAGGTACTACCCCTCACTTCATTTATTTAATTATTCATTTATGCATTCCTGTTAATTCTATTTTTATTGCTTTATAAATGCATTGCAAAGTAGGATAGCTCTTACAGTTGATTACAATAGTTGTTGTTCATGAATAGATGTGTAATTAGTGAATCATAGCACTTTGGAGATTAAAATTGGTTATTTTGTTACTTTGAATAGTTTTGGATTGATTTTGTACTTGTTATTAGTAGTCACCTACAACTCATGCTACAACTACCCGTAGCCATTAGGTTATGTAACTACTTTTATTGTTTTTGCAATTTTGTAAGATTTCAACAAAGTAGAATAGTTTGAAGAAGTTTGCATAGGATAATTTAGGTGAACATGAGTCCATGAAGGTACATATAGTGTAGTAGCATCATAATTTTACGCACCTTGGTTGATTATTTAATTTAGTCTTAGCAATGTGAAGTGGACTATTCAACCAGTTAACCCTCTGAATTGAGTAAATTCTACCAAGTTTACAATACATTAGCTTAGAGTCTACAATAAGTGTATCATGAATTGTTGATATTTTCTCAAATTAGAGAGAGAGTATCATCGGTGAAAAGGTTCTAGTCAATGAAAGGTAACATTTCATGATGGAAATAATACACACACTAACTTAGACTCATGTAGTTAGGTTGCATGTGTGTATAAGATTAGAAATAGTGGGTTCCTATATTAATTAATTGAGTTATTGTATGAATGGTGTTTATATATATTTTCATGAGAATAAAAATTTCTTTATGTAAATCTAGATAAATTAAATAATCAGAGAGCCCATGTCAAAATTGGGATGAGCCAACTTAGCACAAAAATATACTATGTGTGATATGTAGTTGTTTTAAGACATTCCATCTAAATAGGAATTAGCATTTTCTTTTATCTAACTATTATTATAATAAAGAAAATGAAATTTATATTATTAATGAGTAGTATTATGTTTTAATAAAAATATTAGTAAAAATTATTTAAAAAAGATAATATATATATATATTTACTATTGTTATTAATAAATAACATACATTTTAATAAATTGCCTATGTGTCAATGAGGGTGCATAATCTATGCTAGATGGCCAAATTGGACACATGGACATTAATACAAAGGAATGGTGGCAGAGGCCAAATTTTTTTGAACCGCCAACCCAACTAACATGTTCCCAAGAAGGACAAGCCTGGCAGGAAGTTGGGTTAATGCATGCCAAGAAGGAGACATGCCAACCCACATGAAGCAAATCTACTAAACTGGATTTGCGCATTTAAGGAAGGCAATTTGGATGATGCGAATAGGCTATGAAGAGGAATAAGGAATTAACAAGATATAGAGGATTACATCTGTTAGCAGACATTTGGTGAAAGAAGTACAATTCCTAGGAGTGGCTTAATTTCACCTCCAAGGAATCGTATAGCAACAATCAATAGTGGATGGAGTAACAAAGAGTATTAAAGAAGATAGTTGGCTACTCGTAGCTCACAATGGTGAGGCTATTTCAATAGATAATTTCACCTTCCTTGCACAACAATGGAGATGTCAATCAAGCTCAAAAGTGCGAAGAAGGAAGTAGCCTTCTCTGGTTTCATCACAGACAAAAGAGTAAAGAATATTTGTCTAAACAAATATATTCTCTACTTGGAGGCGGTAAGAATGGTAATTGGAAAGAAGTTTTGTTTTTCTAGCAATAAGACAAGAGCAAATTTAGACATCTCTTCACGCTTTCTGGCGTCATTATTGGACATGAACGTCCCCAAACTCAAATGTCTAGTGTTACTGCAAATGGTCTTCAAAGTGATAGTCCTGGGGAATGATGTGGATGTGGTGGCAGTAGTGCAACCAAGAGTAGGGATCTCACTCCCTGATGACATAAATAAGATGTTCTGGCAGGGTGTGGAGGTAGCATGGTTTCCCTTCATTTTGGATGTGGAGGGGGAAAGCTTAGAATGCCATAGGCGTTGGGAAACTCATGGTTATAATTTTTTGTGCAAAAGACTCGGCCTAGAGGTAGTGGTGGGGGGTACAATGGTGTAGGGAGTTTGCAGACCTAGTGGAGACCACCAGATTCTATGTTGAGGAGGATTGAAGGTAAGTATGGGTGGGTAGATGGAATTTTGGATGGGCCAAGAAAGTAGAATCTGCACCAGGGGGTGGAAATGCATCGAAGCTTGTATGAGAAAATGGGGTATGTTTTTATGTAGAAATGGCATATAAATTGCAAGTCTAGTTTTCCTAGAATCTTGTTGAGCCAAACAATGTAAAATTTTGTTTCATAATCAATATATGCAACTTTGCTAGGTTTTACTAATAAAAAAACATACATTTTAATAAAGGTATGTAATACCTTTATTTCATTTAAAAAAGGGGAAGAAGGATTTAAATTATTTCAAAAGAAATAAAATAATAAAAAAGAAATAAAATTTTAAAAAATTCTCCCCACGTGCCTTGTTGACATCTCCACAATTTGCATGCATATGTGATGTGGTTGATACTAGCGAAGGGTATGAAATAAGGCGCTACACTTGCTAGTTTTTTTAGAGCACTCTTTCAAAGCACTGAAGTAACAAGTAGATAATCTCATAGATAAATATGGGAGTTCATTTTCTACTTGGAAAAAAACCACTTATCAAAATTGTGACAATGATCTCAAAGTTATCTATTGCATTTGTATGGAACCATGGACTACTAATGCGCGAGCATCAAATCTAGTAAGCATGAATAAATTGGTTTTAGTCATCTATATACTCACCTACATATTGTAGTATTTGAAATTATTTTTATTAATGTTAAACATGCCAACATAAAGAAATAAACATATATAGATATATGCTCAAATTGATCAATATTAAGATAGCTCAAACATATATGCACACAAAGGATTAGTAAAGGACAAAGACACATAGATAAAAATGGGAGCACAAAACCTTTTCTAACACAAAAGGTGAACCAAAAATATAGCAGTCAAAGGCAAAAGATACAATGAGAAACAATTGTACAAGGATGATGTGCAATCTAATATTGCTTATTTATAACATCAGTGTGTCTAGTGTATAACAATAGTTTAGAGCCCGATTCTCAACATGCCAGTCTTAATTAGCAGGAATTTCATAAGATATATTGATCTTGATTAACATAACTTAATCAATCTACAATGATTCAAAGTTGACCACATATATAGCATATACATCCCAAAAGAAAATCTATAGTCTCTTGGTTGTATCTAATGAGTGTTAGAGGATTAACCACATACACAAATTATGCATATTGTGGTATGATCCTAGAGGAAACATGTGAGGAATATCTGAAACTTGTCAAATTGAGTGTCATGACAATTGCTGCCACAACACAGGCTACATGGGCAACAAGCTATTATAGTCACTAAATATGTAGGAACTGTTACAAACACAAGGTTCATTCTAGAATTATAAATGTACAATGCAACAACTGGTATCTTCCAACTGTGCTCCAAAAAGAAAATCACAACTTAAAGTAATATGGATCTATGTTTATTTCATGATAATCCATTACCATCTAATTATGATAGTTTATGCCTTACCTGTAACTAAGATTCTGGTAGAATATAGGATGTAACTAGATTACAACACAATGATAATATTTGCTTTATGTTATTCTCTTCATTCTTGTAAAGGTCTGTGTAAAACTTAATTTGGCATTTCACTATAGTGTCAACAAGTTTGTAACCTTGCTTCCTCATCATTTGTCTATTGTGATAGTGCACATTGGATGATTTTAATAGGTATCTTGTAGCAACACTAATTTGAAATTTCTAGCAAAAATTATGGAAATTTCTAGCAAAAATGTCTCACTTCTTTGTATACCTTAAATTACCGAGTATAGTACAATAAGAGAACTCATATGAAATATTTGCAATAAGGATGCAAAAGATATGAGTTAGATATTTTGAAGCTTAGACTGTTGCATATGGTATAAAACCTTAAAAAAAAATCTATTGTTCACCTTGTGAAATATTAAGGAGTTAGTTTCATATCTAATTAAATTATCCTTGACCAAATGGTCACTTAGAAACTTAGAATTCTACATGTGGATACCTTAAGGGAACTATTTAAATGTTAACATGGGGATGTGTTTGTCTACCATAAAATGTTTTTTTTAGCAATCACAAATTTTGCAAACACTTGTTTGAGCTAGCATAAACCCATATATTTTTGATGAACACATAGGCCAATAAATGGATTGAATTATATTTGATAAGATTTGTTTTAACCCTTGGCTCCATGATTCCAAGTGGAACTTAGAGCATTAGGGTTTAAATAACAAGACTTTCTTGTTATCATACTGCAATTCTAGGAATCTAGTGAGTTGTATTGCAGACCAAACTACTCTTACATGGTTGCGATCCCTGAAAAACATTTTTTTGGTTTTTCTCTTCATTCTTCCACCTTTACATAACATATCAAAGTTTTGAATTTTATTTATTAATGTAAAATTTATGATTGTTTGAACACTGCCCCTTTTGCTGCAATTTGTAGAGTGAAAATTGTGAATTGATTTATATAATGTAAGTATACTAGTTTAATGGTTAATATCATTATTTAAAAGAGTATAATATTATGAGTATGTGAGTTATTTATTAGACTTTCATTGGAGCTTAGGGATGGGTTCTAAACTTGAAAATTACCAATGAGAAAATAAGACCTTTGGTTCTTAAATCACTAGTAGTGAGTGGATTTAGGAAACATGTGGAATATGGAGTAGCCTTCTTGGCAAACTTTATGATAAATGTCATTATCTTGAAACCATATTATTGACTAATGCCAGTGCAAGCTTAGTCTTATGGTTACTACTTTATCCATCTTATACAATATCGAGGTATCATTGTGAGATGATTGAGGCATTATAGATTGTAAACATTGAATTTCATTGTTTTTCATGCATGTGTGTTACCTTGGTGGATTTACATCATCCTTCATGATATATTTATAAATATTCAAGTGTATTGGATATATGATGCATGAGAATATAGGTATTAGGTATGCTAATGGACAACTATTCACATACTGAACTAGATTCCATCATGCATGTTGGCTTCATATTACTAGATTCTTTGTGATGGGCCAGGCTTCTCTAGTGGAGTAGCATGGGGAAGCTAAGGCTTCGTGGTACCTAGGTGGATATCACCTCAATGATGCTCTCTCTCTCTCTCTCTCTCTCTTCCTTTGGCTTAGGTTATGAAGGTAGGAAGTGAAGAGCTTTGTAATGCATATGTTAATGCCTTTATCTTTCTTGTGACCTATTGTTTGAAGGGAGTAGATGAATCTTATTTACTTATTTACAACATTGAACTTATTATAGAATAGCATAGCTATTATAATTGGATTGTTGCAAACATCGTAAATATGGTTTCAAGTGTGTGTAAACCTATATTGCAATGAAAAACAAGTTGAAGTCTTAAGTTCATGTTAGAGTACTTTAAATGGACTCTACACTAATTGTGATAATTGTTAAATTATTTATATATTCTGAAAAAAGAAATTGATTCCTTTTTTATTGGAACTATATTAGCTTGATGTTATTCACTGATTTCCATACTTTATTAGTGATTAATTGGGTAGTTGTTACACAGATCTTGTTATATTGCTTGTTTGTAACACTCAACCTCTAAATGAAGACAAAAACTATGATGATGGCATTGCTGGTTGGAAGCCTCCCATGGATACTTCAAACCTCGAGCTAATGTTTAGAATAAACCAAATGATTGAGACCCTTCTCTTACTAGTGCTTTAGCTCTTGCTGCATAGAGACCTAATTCTGTTTTTTGTTCTAGAACTTATCCCCATTTGAACTTCAAGGTCACTTCGTTCACCCACCTTTTTTTGTGAATACATGCAATATTATTTTTATAAATAGTAATACATATATGTATTTATTAAAAAAACTTATTAATTCATTTATGATATATTCTGATGGTTAAATCATGACATTATTGTTGTACTCACCAAGGTTCAAACCTTCATTGAGCTATTGTGATAGTGGGTATTATGCCCTCATCGATCCAATGTGCTCATAGGCTTGAACCTTCATGTTGATGCTATCGGTGTTCATGCCCATGTCTTCGTGCTCCAAACCCCCATTGGGTTGGTGTGCTCTTTATGTTGAAGTTGCCAGTGTTCATGCCAATGTCTTCGTGCTCCAAACCCTCATTGTGTTGGTGTGATCACAAACTTTGTGCTCTTGTTGGGCTATTGAGCTCACATGTATGGACTATTTGTGTTAATACAATGTGTTCATATGAGAGATGAGGTCCCCTTGTTTGCGGCCTTGCCTAACTCAAGCAAGGCTAAGAAATCTTTTGTTACCAATAATTTTTTTTATAAAATTAATTCTTAAAGATAATTCATCCTAGTTTAATGGATGAAAACTTCTATAAAATTCACAAGTTCTATTCTCTAATTAACTAGTGAAGATACTTATAAAAACAACTCAAATTCTATTTTCACTAAATATAAAACAAATTAACATATAGTCAAACACATTTAATGGACATATTACCTAGATTATCCATTCAAAATTACCTTTCAAATATTCAAAACACCTTATATATATATATATAATTTATCAATTTGTTCAAAATCTCTCTTTTCCTACAACATAAATTTTCTAAAATTTTAATATATTTTACAATAAAAATACCTAGGACCATTAAATGAACATTCTATATTAACCCTCAAAATAGAAATATAACTGACCTCGTTTTGAAACTTATAGACCAGACACTTACTCTTCTCTCACACTTTATCCACCAGGCACTTATTATTCTGTCATACTTTATCCCAAACAATAAACTCTCATACGAATTTCAAACAGTAAACTCTCATACGAGTTTCATTCATTTCTGATTTTTATTATAATTGATTTTTTTGAACCTGAATATTGTACGTTATGATCTTCAAGCTACAACATTCCAATTCCCTGAACACATCATACACATGCAACATCAGAAAAGATAAAGCACAAGACAACCCATGCAAACAAAGAATCACGATCTTTGTACACCCACCTTAAAACAATAATCATGAAATTACTAAAGGTATAATCCTACTCTAACTGGCAATCGGTCTTAAATTTAGGCTAATAAATTAGGCGTGAAAACAAGGACGTATGAAAACAAAAATTGGGGAACATGCACATGAAAACCACACTTCATTTACATAACAGTTAGCATTTACACCCACTCCACATCACACTCACCAATAATATAGCTGATAAATATAGTAGTGTTTGGAGACTTCCGAATTTCTCTGTTTTTCAATGGAAGTTTGAGCTTACTGAATAATTAGTTAGTTGCGATTACTAATTAGTTGGTTATAACTTCAACAAACACACCCACAAACGGATAACAGTCCAATCAAAAACTAAATCTATCTTCTTCAAATTAAATATTCTCATTAATTAATAATAACAAACAAGGCAATGAGATCATTACAGAGACAGATTCATGCAGGTAGCTCGTGAAGCTCATAATCCCCACTCTTTTTCAAACTCCTCGTACGGCGGAGGAATCTTACTATGCTACGTGTCAAAACATTCTCCATAACATGTTTGAAGTGTTACCACCCAAAGTTTTTAAAAAATCGATACCCTCTTACACAGAATTATCTGTTTACTTTACAGTGTATACAGAATTAGATTAACCAGCACAAGTGTTTCCATGGTCTGTTTTTCTCACACGTAAACAGCTTAGAGCAACGGTAGTACATATCCAGAGATCTACAGCATTTGAAAACACTTTCCAAAATACTATTAAAAAAGAAAAAGCATGGGCGTTGTTTTTTCCTCTTTTTGGGTGGAAACAACTGAGTGTTGGCATTGTTGGTAGTGTGTCAATAAGACTCAAATTGGTGTTTTGAATAGTAAAGGAATGAATAAAATTGATGGCCGGACACAGCATTAGAGAAAAGAATTCAGTTTTGCAGTGGGCCAAACTCAAAGAATCCCAGTCACATCACTTCTAAAAGGAATTAGGAAGTATGTGAAATGGGAAAGAAGGTTCCGTGTCAGCCTAGCGTAGGAATGTGTTGTCGGCTGCAAGCTTAGCTGTCTTTTATGCGAGTGTTTAGGCCCCTCTGATTTTAGCTTAACATGCGTTAAAACCGAGGCGGGCTATGATTGAGAAGGACTACAGTGCAGTGGGTCTTAGTAAGGGAGGCCTATAGTGAGTTGGGTTAGACTGAGAAGTCCTATTGTGGAGGGCGTCTCAGTTGGGTATGCTTGAGAGGGTCTACAGGGAAGTGGGTCTGAGTTGGTATTTTCGAAAATATTTATAGGGAAGTGGGGCTGAGTTGGTTTAGCTTGAAAAGATTTATGAAGAACTGGGTTTGAGACTTGTTGTGCAGTGGGTTTAGTTGGCTTTGGAACTGTTTGTTTCAAACCAGCAAAAATCTAGGTGAGTGCGAGCATATAGTCTTGGTGATAGCGTGGCATCCTGCTTTTTGATTGAGATGTTCACATGCATTGTTGGTTGCTGGTAGGTTTGTGTAAGCATCAGCCCTTTTCGAGTTATTTTTCGCCTCTTCTGACGTTTGAGATATTAAAGCATCTATTGAAAGGAGGCGGGCTTGTGAGTATACAACATTAGAAACCACCTGGTTTCTGAAGCTCCTGGCATTGGTGGTTTTAATCCTTATCTTCTTCTGATTCGTTAGCCTTGTGTTTCCCTGCCTTGTTTGTTGCTACTTGCTTGATAGCTTATTCATTCTAGTGCTCTCTGGGAAGAAGAAGATGAAGGTATTCAGGGAGCATGTAGGAGCTTTGGTTGGGGTGGTTATGTTTGGAATCATATGCTGCTCTGGACTGAAAAACTCAGAGATTCTGGTGACACACAATAGCTCAGGGTTGCATTGGGAAGAGATGAGCACGTCTTATCCTGCAGGTACTCTTATGGTGGGATTGACACTTGTGCAAGGAGCAGCATCCAAAGGAGCTGGCAAGTTTTCTAATCCAGTACACTTGCATTTTACTATTTCCTGTATGGTTCGTATATCATTTAAATTTAGCAAATCATCCTCATTGTCCTAATGAAGTTTGTACTTGATTTACCTCTTTATGAATTCCCTTACTTCCCTCGCTCCCTTTCCGCCTTCCAAGTGTGATGTAGGGGGCGCGTCTTGTATGATCTGTTTAATCTATATGTTGTAGCTTCTTCCTGTTGGTAGTCTGTATCGCAGAGAATTAAGCAAGTTTTTGTAGCTACCGATAGATGGCAGTTCGATTTTGTTTGATCTTTAGGCTGATCTTTCAGGTTATCAGGGTCATGGTTTCTACATGAACACATGGCTTCGTTCATCATGTAACCGACTTTGATTGGTTGTTAGGTCTGCCTGAAATTCCTTGTGGGGTAAGATTGCTCACAGGAAATATTTTCAGTTTTTGCTTTACGAGATAATTAAGATAATAAAACAGTTAGATTTGAAGAAAAGGGTATTTTAGGGGCAAATGAAATGGATATCATAACGTTGAGATCAAATTTGAGCATGGTGATTATCAGTTACCCAGTTGCCAGGACCCTGGTGTTGGTTAAACTCATTCATCTCCTTGATGTCCTTCCTAGTCTGTTTGTTAAGTGTATTCTTTATCTGAGGATCTGTTTATTTTATGTATTTCAAGGCAAAACTGCACAAACTTCTGAATCTGAGATTAGGCCCCCTTCCCCGTACGGAAAAAAAAGATTTCATACCTCATATAGGAAAATACAGAAACATAAGTAAACATCAGTAGCGATCTCTGAAGAAGCTTCAACCATCCAATAGGAGGAGTTAATTCGAGAGGAATCTTCCACTGAATAGTTGAGATTTCCTAATAATCTACTTTTTCTCATTTTTTTTCCTGCATGATGTTCACTTTCTACATCTGATTATGCAAGCTAACTCAAAATACTAATTTATCTCTATATCAACAAATTTTCTAAATAATGGTGGGGCTAAACTATTTTTAATTGGTTTTTAGTCATCAAAAACTTGCCCTTTGTTGGGATTTCTGGAAGCGATTAAGAAAATTAAATTTCTTAGGAGGTGGAGGAAGAAAATACATTTTTGTAATGGGTAATGGACAGCCAGTCTCCACAGCCAGCCAAAGGGATCTTCTTTGTTTCCTTTAAGAGTTTTAGATCTACTATATTTTTGTTTCTAATATGCGGAGGTCATTAGGATAATTTAGTAGCATTGGAAATAGGGAATATTTTATATTTCTGTTGACTGTTGAAGTTCATTTAGTTAGTAACCATTTAAAATTGAAATGACAACTTGCCATTCCTGCATGTCTTGACAAATACTTCCACGCTTCTTATCAGCTTGATAAATGATAGCGTATGGCCTTCTATACTACTTGATAAGCCTTAAATGCCATTGTTAATTGGTTAAATGAGATAGATCATAGCCATGTATTGACTACATCTTCCATCTTCCTGTTATTGTTGGTTCATGTTGTGGTTTGAATATGACTGTTAATGTTCCTGGGGGATTATATAATAGTATTTTAAAGGTCATTTCTAAATTCTAAGGAATTAGCTGGTTCTTTATGCTTTTTTTGTTAATATGTTATGATCACATGTTGTAGTCTTTTACCTTGTACGCCTGCAATAAATAATTGTGGTTGATATGTTGACACTGGAAGCGTAAAGTATTAGACAGTTCAAGCATTAATGCCATCAGAATCTCCTCATATTAGGTGAAAAATACTTGAATATAAGCATAAGATATTCCTTGCAAAGTGAGTGTTTGATCAAGCAAGGAGCTGATACTTCTAATGTAACAGTCACCAAATATGGGTGATGGCTGGGCAGGTCACATGTTTTTCTGTGTCAATGGCATCTCCTTTATGCCAGCCAGACAGCCTTTTGTTGCAATGACAAAGAACTGTCTGTTGTCATGCCAATTTTTTTTTTTCATTTTGGTTCTTTCATTTTCATTTTCCTTTTGTTTTTGGGTTAGCTTAGAGATGCAGTTTATAGACATTAATCACAGTAAGTAGAAAAATATAGTAAATAGATAAAATAGTATATGATGCAAATGAGTACAGAGGAAGATAGATTCAAGTATAATCACAGCACTAAGACGATAAAGAGTTCCTCATATTATTTTGACATAAAATCTTTGAAATTTCAACATGTAAACATTTGGTTCATTTGTATGGTACCGGCTCTGTGGTGTGCTCTTTTTTTTTCCTTATGTTTTTACACCATTCGTTCTAATCTGTATTAAGCACTTCTTATAATATAACAGTTATTTCTTTAGCATTTACTTTTCAAAATTGAACATGATAACTTCAAGAATAGATTTAGGCAAAACAGTCATCAAGATTTCTTGCAAGACAACTAATAGATATTAGATGTGATTACTTTGTGGGTGTGATGTCTATAGTCTTTGTGGGTGACATAAATCTACTCTGTTTTTATTTACATATTGAACTTTCCTATATTTAATAAAAGTAAAAGCAAACAAACTGCATGCTAAATACATCTAAACTAACAATCAATCTTGATCCTTGAATGATGATAAAAACAAATGACT
The DNA here is from genome assembly GCA_007258455.2 of Sequoia sempervirens. Lineage (NCBI taxonomy): Eukaryota > Viridiplantae > Streptophyta > Pinopsida > Cupressales > Cupressaceae > Sequoia > Sequoia sempervirens. The sequence continues at coordinate 41,232 of VDFB02269759.1, read as the reverse complement.
AGTAGTTGTTACACATGGAAACAAATACAAGTATCTAAAAGGCTATTTTTATGCGAGGATATTGGTCCTAGATGATGCCTTCACTCCCAAGTGTGGGACACTAAATGATGCATTGTTTGTTTTTGCATGTATAGAAACACTTGCTTTGAGATTATGCATTGGTGATGGTATTGCCTTCCTTGTAAGATTTTCTCATGTTTGCAACATTATTTGTATGCATCAAATTGCCTTGTGTATCTGTCATATTTAAGGATTAATTACGTGAGGATGATGGTCCCCATAGCGTCTACATGTGATGGTTCAATATACCTCAACCATGCCACTAATCATTTAAAGATTTTATTGAAGCTTATAAAGTTCAATTGAATTTTTTTTCCTGTCCAACTACTTTTTATATGCAAGCTCTTACTAAGTGTTAACTTGCTTGTTGAAAAGATCATTATATTTCCAATCTAAGAATCACATGGACATCTAATATTTTTAGCAATTGTTAAGCTAGATAAGACTAAGAGGTTGAGATTTGAGATGTTTATAGTTATGTGTTTAAAATATGCTATCATATATTTATTATACATTTAATTATAGAATTTAATGCAAAATCCTTTACATTATATAGCATGTAAATCATTAATGCTAATTTTGTTTGTTGCATGCAGTTTGTTTGGATGGAACCTTACCAGGTTATCACTTACATAGGGGATTTGGGTCAGGAGCAAATAATTGGCTTATTCAACTTGAGGTGTCTCCATATTCTACATTAGAAAGTTCAACACTATGGAAAGAGACAGAATGTTTATAACATAATGCAATCTGCAATGCATGCTAAATATGCTATTATAACATATCTTGTTCAACTCTAATTGTATTGCTCGTAACTTGAAGGGTGGAGGATGGTGTAATGATGTTAGAACATGTGTTTACCGTAAAACAACTCGTCGAGGTTCGTCTCAATATATGGAGCGTGCAATAGTGTTCTCTGGCATTCTAAGTGATAAGCCTTCAGAGAATCCAGGTAACATGATTGATTTTATTTATATGCACTGCTTTGAGAAACTCATTCTTAATGAAAGAATCTAAATTATTAGTATTGCATGATTTTAATTTTTTTTTTTTGTTGAATATGGCAGCTAAGTCTTTTGCTTTCTACCAAGTTCTCGTATCAACTTCTGATTTTTCATAGTGGCCCTTGGTCAAGATTTATGGAAGCTTCTATATATTTCTAGTTCAATTTATTGTGGTTATTTTTATATAGTGGATTAGAAGTTTTGCAAGTTGAGTTCACATGAACGTCAAGATTTGTAGATTTGCTTTGTGTATTAGAATCAAACTAGGGACCTCACCATTATTGGGGCAACATGTTGCTGCTGTACCCAAGTCCAAATCCTATTAGTGATGTCATCAATTAGATCATTTTACAAGCATATTTGGTGTGCAGGGTGGGTTAGTATATTAAAATATAAATATGTTTTGCATAGTTGGAAAACTCGGACTCGCCGCGGACTCGGCAGCCCAAAAATATGACTCGGACTCGGGACTCGGCACGGACTCGGGAAAAGACTCGGCTAGGACTCGGCAAAAAAAAAAACCGTAGTTTTACAAAAAAACAAGAACAAATTAATGCATTTAGAGAACATAAGAGCCTAATTTGATTATCAAACACTTATAATTCAAAGATTACACATGTCATATGATCATCAAACACTCAATAATTGAAATTTCATCATTCATAGTCATCAAATACTCATAGTTTCAATGTAGAACAGCATCATAAATTTATAAATGTTTACATATAATCATGTCAAAAAGAGGAAAACATTAACAACCACATGTAATCTACATCTTCCTTTTTCCCCTCCCAATGGTACTCAATTTTGGAGGCCTAGAACTAGAAGGTGCCCGTGCTATAGTATCCAAACGAGGACTAGGAGATCGAGAAGGGGAAACATGATATTCGAATGTGTCTTCATCGTCCTCCATGGCATCCAATCTTGCTGCTTCTTCTTCTGCTGCTGCTCTCTCTAATTCAGCAAGATCCTCATCAGTAAGGAAGACATCAGCCTCATCATTTTGTTCATCAATAGTCCATTCACCATATGGATCAATGTCATCCAAGTCGATGGACTCGTGTGAAACACCCTCCACCTTTCTAGTTCGAAGGCGAAGGTTGTACCGAACAAAAACTAAATCATTTAGGCGCTGCTGAGTCAACCTATTCCTCTTCTTTGTGTGAATGTTCTCAAATAAACTCCAATTCCGTTCACACCCAGAAGCACTGCATGGCTGTGACAAGACACGTATGGCTAGCTTTTGAAGATTTGGTGTGCTAGCACCATAGTTCTCCCACCATAGATCTACAAAAACATGTTTAAAAAATATAAGTATTAAGAAATAAGAATAAAGTAAACAATCTATATGTAAGAATCAAGTTTCTAATTTCATTTTTTACCTGGTTGTTGTTTTCCTCTCCTTTCAATTGCTTGTTGGGAGGAAAAGAGTCTCCCCTCTGCACCTTTGTAGACCTTGAATAGATAAAAGAAAAAGTAAATCAAATATAGAAAATTCATAGATAGTCAAGGCTCAACATTGCAAATTCATAAATAAGATGTAACAAATCTCACCTCCAACTCATCAAGCACTTTATCTCTCAGCTCAGGATCAGGCACCATCCTATCAATGCATATGACAAGACCTTCCATGACCTCCTCATCCGCCTTAAATGTGTCCGAGAAGTAGAACTTCGGATTCAAGAAGTAGGCAAAGGCATGGATCGGCTGGTGGAGTTGGTGTGTCCATCTCCGATCAATGATGCGCCATATGATTTCATATTTCCTTTTGTTTCCGCCATAGTAACGTGATATGGCCTCTTTGGCCCTATCCATGGCCTCATAGATGAACCCCATTGGCATGCCATCTCCATCCACCATACGAAGAACCCTCACCAAAGGTTCTGTCACCTAAAAAAATGAAAACAAATGTTAAATCATAACAAAATTAACCCCTCAAAAAAAAAAACAGCAAATAGATTATCATGTATAATTTATTTTTGTGTGATTGCTACTTACCCCCATCAACTCCTCTCCATTTTTGATGAATGTCTCATCAAAAACTATGGCAACAATCCTCTCCCCTTCAGGTCTATTGGAAAATGAGGACTCCTTCCAAGCATCAGACACGAACATTTGTTTGAGATGACCAATGGCACCAAGAATGCTTTGCAATGTGAGGAAGTGGCTAGCAAATCGTGTCACTCCAGGTCGCACAAGGTCCTTGCCATTTGTAAATTTCCTCATCAAAGAAAGCACCCAAGTATGGTTGTAGATAAATTTTGTAACACTTTTTGCATCTTCAACCACACTTTTGACCCATGAAATCTTCCCAATGTCCTCTAGCAATAGGTCTAAGCAATGTGCAGCACATGGAGACCATGCAATTGTGGGATACCTCTCCATAAGTAGTCTACCTGCAGCTACATATGCAGCTGCGTTGTCCGTGATGATTTGGACAACATTATCAACTCCAACCTCCTGGACCACCCCATCTAATAGATTGCATAAAGTCTCAGCATTTTTAACTTCATGGGAGGCATCTATTGATTTTAGAAACACCAATCCACCATTAGAGGCCACTAAAAAGTTAAGGAGAGTTCTATTTCGTCCATCTGTCCACCCATCAGATAAAATGCTGCAACCTTTTCTTCGCCAAAATTTTTTTTGCTCATCAACCACAAGCCGTGTATTCTTTACGGCTTCCTCTAGCAATGGCCCACTCAAATCTTTAGATGATGGGGTCTTAAACCCCTTTCCTGCAACTGTAAGGGCGTTCACCAAACCTTCCCAATATGGGCTGTTTGCAACATTGAAAGGTAGATTATTGTAGTACCAAAAGTTTGCAGCAGCCATCCTAGCTTCTTGATGCTTTTCTTTATTCCAACCAGTACCTTCAAGTGAAGGTTGTGCTCCTGGAACATTACGTGGAATAAAATAATTTGGTCCTGATGAAGGACCCTGACTAGCAGTAGAAAAGGAACCATCAGGACTCTCACCAAAAGATGAATGTGGAGCACGGAAGCTTGGACTTGCAACACCATGGGGCATAGAGGGTGTAGATTGGGATTGAGATCCACTCATCGCTGCTGTTAGGGCATCCTTTGTTTTTTGTCTTTCCTCTTTTTTAAGCTCATATTCAGCAAGAAGGGCCTTCATCTCTCTAATAATCTCAGGAGTAGTATTCTTGCATCCCTCCACATTTTGCCCAGGTATTCTAGCAAGGTGGTATTTTAATCTGTTTATTCCTCCTGTCATCCATTTGTTGCATTCATGACATGTCAATTCACCTTTTTTATTTCCTGGAATTCCATACTTCCATGCAGGGTCTTTTTTTACTCCCTTTGGATTTGAAGACGACATTGCTGTTTCAAGTTCAAAATGGAAAAAAAAATCAGCTAGGGTTTGCTAAAAAATCAGCAAATAAATGTGATTCAAAATTTCAAAGTTTCAAACATTTGCAAAAGAAAAAAAATGCAAAACCAAGCTAGAAAGTAGAAACAATAAGAATTAGGCTATTAAGGAAAATAGAAAAAAATTTGGCAGCATTTCCCCTTATTTTTCTTGATTTTTTAAATTTTGAATGCAAAAAAATTGAAGAAAACAAACAAAAAGAATTGTTAGATCACTTACCTCGCTCTATTTTGACCTTTTTAGTTCGTTCTCCTTTCTTCTATCAACCCCAAAGCAATTTGCAGACCTGGTTTTCACAAGTGAGAGTCAAAAAATGAAAAAAAAAACCAAAAAAAACATGGGTTTTAACCCGTTTTTTGACTCAGCCGCACAGGAGAGTCCTGGGTCGGGACTCCCGAGTCCGTGGCGAGTCCGCAGAGTCCGCAATCTATGATGTTTTGGTTGAACTACATTGCTTCATTTTTTGCCTAAATGCTCATTGATGTCATTGAGAGAATTTAGAGTTGATATTTTGTAGCAGGTGGCAGAAACATAATTGGCGGCCTAGATAAATAATGAATTCATCACAATAGTTTGTGCATGTTAAGTGGCTTTCTAGTTCTCAAAATTTCCTCTTCACCACATGTTTTCTTAGTCTCCTTGGCTCCCAAATGCATTGTATACCTATTTATATTCCTTATAAGAAGTGGATGATTCATTCTTAGTGGCGTATATGTATTTCAAGGGTTATAGTTGGTGATTAGGAGTAGAGACATGGGAAGTGAATGAGAATCCTTGTGAGGTTGTTCGAATTGATTTTAGTGGGACAAAGCTCTACTTCGAAAGCCTAAGGGCTGCTACCTCTTGTATTAGTATTTAAGTACATAAGTGATTGTTGGCTCACCTTTTAGTTGGAGTTTTTACCTAAAGTGTGTTTCTTTGTGATGTAACCATCGATTCTTTCCCAAAACAGGCAGATATGTAATGGCTGTTGATGGGCCTTCATCATCAGTTCATTTTTTCTATTTTTTTGTTCTTGTGTTTCTTTTTTTGGGTGGTGATTGTCAGTCTAGGCAGTTTTCTTTTTGGCTTGTCTCCTTTTTATGGAGGGTTCTTTTTTGGGGTTCTTTAGTTTTTGTCGTGGGGTTGGCCATAGTGGTTTTGGTGAAGGCTGTTCATTGGTTGTGTAAAAAACTGGGTGATATTTTTGGTTTTGAATTCAAAGGAAAAGCTCAATATTATTACGTTTGAAGATCCTATGGGATTTGTTTTTGTTTTCTTTGTAGGATAATTTATATGTTGTTGTGAATTTAAACCTTCAGCTGTAGGGTTTTTGTTATGGAGTTTGTTGCAAACGCTGAACAAAGATATTTGGAGTTCACTTGCGGATACTGAGGTTTAATTTGCATCACTTTGGGTTATATTTGTCTTCTTTCATGATGTTTTCCTCTCTTATGTTTCATTTCCACTCACATTATATGCTTAACAATTTCAATCATGTATGCTCTTTATCGATGAATAGTTAATGAGGAATATCCTTGTTTATGGATCAAGTGGTATATGAGTAGTTTCATTCCTTTTGGGAAATGGTTGAGTGTTTTGTAGGGTCATGCCCACGACACAGTTGAGTGAAAAGGAGATATTACCTAGACAAAAAGACACCGAATTCCATAGTAAGAGAAGAGAATAACTTCCTTGTTTTTGTATCAAGCAGTATTAGAGTAGTTTCATTCCTTTTGGGAAGTGGTTGTGCTGAATGTTTTGTAGGGTTATGCCCACAACATGGTTGAGTGGAAAGGAGATATTACCTATACAAAAAGACATTGAATCCCATAGGTAGAGAAGAGAGTTAAGAAACATGAAAGGTGGAGGAGAATATGTAGATGTTGAAGCAAGGTTCTCTAAAATGGAGAATGCCATAGCAAGTATTTCTCAATCAATGGAGACCATGAAAGGCCTAATGGAGATTTTAGTGGAGAGATTGGATAGTGGCAATCCTAATTCCAATAAAGAAGGGGAGTCTTCAAAGGGTGATCAAAGTATATCAACTAAACTTTATTCAAAGTGGAGGACATGATTGAGATTTGACCATTCAAAGGTGAAGTGGATGTAGATAAGCTTTGACCATTGGTTGTCTCATTTTGAGTTATATTTTAGCATGCATTCTCTTACCTTAGAACAAAAGATTTCCTTTACTAGGTTAAGAATGTCAAAGTATGCTCTTACTTTGTTTGAGAATCTCTTGTATACAATGGAACTAAGGAAACAAGCTCTTATGAAACAATTTTATCATATTTGTCATTAGAGAGGATAAATGTGGGGAATAATGATTCTTAAAACAAAAAGATGGTCAAAATATACAAATATTATGCTAGTAAATTTCGTAGAAGGGCTATTCAAATGGAACAGGTCATACAAGATGAATAAATTCTTATGAAATACATAGGAAACTTTCATAGCCATTTTCATAGACGTTTTTTGCTTTACAAATTGATGGACATTGATGAAGCATGCGCTCATTTTCACTATCTCGAGGTAGAAAGTCATTTTCTCCTTGGTAGCTAAAGTCGAGGAGAACAAGGTAAATTCCACTAGTGCCAAGAACAAACTCATGCTTCATTATGACCACTATGTTAAGGATGGTAATGAAGAGTCCTCTTGTTGGAAGTTGCATCTAGGAAAGAACCCTCACAAGCAAGGTAAGAAGGGTAAAAATAACTCTAGTATTTTTTGTTCAAAAGTATAAACAACCAAGGTAATTTATTATATTTTGGAAGTGGATTCCAAGCTTTCTTGCATTGCTAGGAAAGTTGGTTTGTTGGAAAAAAAATCCTTGTTTTATATCAAGATTCATGTTAATGGTGATAAGTTTGATGCATTGTTTGATATTCCTATTCTCAAACTAACTTAATTGTTCAAGATTTGGTTAATAAGTTTGGCCTTAAAAATGTTCAACACTCTAAGCCTTGTCAAGTGGGTTGGGTCAAAGAAGGTGTTGGAATGCTAGCTAGTAAGCAATGCAAATTGAGGTTTTAGTTGGTTCTAAATGTTGATTAAACAATGGTAGATGTTGCTCCTTAGATGTTGGTGTTGTTTTGGTAGTCTATAATGTATGAACTAAAGGTTGTGTTCTATAGGAGGGCAAAACAATATTGCCTCATCAAAGGTGGAAAATCTTTCATGTTGTGTGCTTACCATGATAAAGAGCAACCTACACAGGTCCTAAATCTTCATGGGAAGGTGAGTGGTAGCACAAAAGTTCTTTCTTTGGAGAAAATCAATATTGAAAAGGTTCCTCCATGTTCAAGAAACACACTTACATCACACAGATAGTTGAAGACAAAAGCATACCAAGTTTTTTCTTATGTTTGTATTATGGTGCAAGGCAAGGAGGCATATGTGTCATTAGTTGAGCTGTACTGTCACCCTCACCCTTTTCAAATATCAATAGCTTTTGAGGACCAAAAGTTTCCTTATTAGGGAGGTGTGATACATGGTTTTTGTATTTCATGGCATGTTTTGGAACAAAGACAATCTCTTGAATGTTGGAAAATGTATCAAATGGTATGAGACATAAGAATGTAGCTTTTGATAGGATCATAAACTAAGTATTTTTTTTGCAATGTGAAACTATTAGTTGTAGTAGGTAGGGAAACGATATTGCCATAGTTGTCGGGAAACGTATCTCCCCCCCTCTTAGACGCATCTTCGGTACCGGTACCGTCTCCAGAGACGCCTCTAGGAGGTTGGAGACTTCTGCCGAAGTTTCCCGAGTACCCTATCGTCTCCCGCTACAGAAAATGATGTCTCCCACTAAAATACCTTAAAAAACTTTAAAGTTTAAACATTTGAAACTTTAAAAATTAAAGCATAATGTATTTGATGTGTCTAAGAGTGATTAAATTATTTTCACGTGTCTAAGAGCATATTGTTTTGAAAGTTCAATGTTATCATATTTTTTAGATTTTCTATAAATTATTAATTTTTTATTTATATTAAAAAAAAATGGCGTCTCCAAGTGCCCTGTCTCCAATTTTCAAAAAACAAAAGCCATACCAATACCGGTACCAGTCTCCTGTACCAGTACTAGTACCAGTCTCCTGGCAACTATGGATATTGCCAATCCTAGCAAGTGGTGAAAACAAATTTGTTGGGAAATTTTGAAATTGCTAGGGCAAAAATGTAATCATCAGTCTGAATTGGTGAATTTTCATTATAGTTTGTGCATTCAACGACATCCCTGATTCTTCTTGGCATGTTTTCTTGATTTCTTTGGCTCTAAAATGCATTGGAATCTATATATATTTCTAGAAGAACATGTATGATTCATTTTTAGTGGCTTATATGTATTTTCAAGAGTTGTAGTTGGAGATGAACATTGTTATTTCCATGAGGTTGGGAATATGTTTAAGAGCAAGGGTAGGGGAAGCTAATTGGAAATGTTTTCGAGGTTGTTGGAACTGATTCTTGTAGGATAGGGCTTTGCTTTGCAAGCCTAAGGGCTGCCACCTCATGCATTGTCAATTTTTAAGTACATAAGTGAGTGTTTGCTTGCCTTTGAGCTGTAGTTTTTAATTGAAGTGGGTTTCTTTACGGCATGTCTATCTTCAATGGTGTTTTGCTCTCTTATTTTTCATTTCCTTGCACATTAAATGCTTAACAATTTTAGTCATGCATGCTATCTAAAAACTAAGATATAAATCATTTGTTGATGAATACGATAGTATTATCCTCCCTATTTGTAGGTCAAGCCTATAGGCTTATATTACAATTAATTGCCAATGCTTATTGCAATTCTTCAACTTTAAAAAGTTGGAGAGTTTCTTTAGGGCATTTGAATCTTCTTTCATGGTCTTTTTCTCTCTTATGTTTCATTTCCTTGCACGTTACATGCTTAACAGTTTCAGTTATGCATGTTCTCAAGAAACGAATAATATAAATTAGTAGTAGATGAATAGTGTGAGTAATATCCTCCTTTTTTGTAGATCAAGGCTATAGGCTTAAGCTACAACCATATACCAATTCTTATTGCAATTATTTTTCAACTTTGAAAGTGTAGAGAGTTATGTTGCCAACCTCGTTTATTCTTGTTGTCATTTAGACAATCCTTGTATCTTGTTCGTCCTTTGAGGGGGTGGCTAGTAGTATTTTTGCCTATGCCTTTGTCATTGGCTCTAGGCTTGTCACATTCGGTCACTTCTTATCAATCATCCAATATTTTTGTTGTTTTGGCTCTTACTACCACTAGTTGCTCATCCTTTGCCTCTAACTCCTTTAGCTCTTGGAATTTGTTGTCCAATGTGTTGGCTGCATATTTATACGTTAGCAGCCTCCTCATTAACTCTCCAATGCTCAAAATTACTCTTGTTGTGACTTGGGCATCCAACAACTTTGTTAGGTTCACTCAGATCATGCTTGTGGCTTGGCTTTTATTCATGAATGAACTTGTGGGCACTTCTACTTGCGGCCCTTCCTCTATTGCAATCTACCTTGACATTGCGTCCATTGTTCATTGATTAATGGATGTTATTTTCTATGTTGGTAACTTTGTCATGTGGTGTTACTAGGCTTGTTTCTTAGTTTGCTCATCCATTGGAAAGCTAACCATATCCTTTCCAAAATATGAGTCTTGTTGTTTTGATCTTAAGGGTGTTTCCTTGCAATCCTTTGTCTTGTTTGTACTTGTTTCTTCATCTAAATCTTTAATAATGTTTTCTTCTTCTTCTTTGGTCTTGCCTTAACATCTTTTCTTCTTTGCTGAATACTTCTTCCTCTTCCTCTATGACCGCCTTTTCCTTGGATCCATTTTGCAGCGACTCCTTTTGTCTTCTAACTTTGTGTCAACCTCTATCTTGGATGCCTTCATCCTTGGAAATTTATTTTGGCTTGCTTCCTCAAGTATATAACAGCCCTCTCTAGTCCACAATTTTTGTACTCTCCTACTTGGTTTTAATTCTTGCCTATGGAAAATTCTTTTTCCATTAATAGAAGATGGTTACATATCTCATTTAGTGCATTGTAATCAGCAATTGCTAATGTGCACATCCTTCTTAATTGAGACCATGATTGGACCTACCCACTTTGATTGTTCTTGTAGATAAATTCTCTAATCAATAGTCTTCCTTGACCTTGGCTTAAAAAAATTGGATTATTTTGTAAGGTCAATTTTTGATTTGTTTGGCTTACAAGCTCAATTTGATCTTCTTTATCCTTCCTAGCAATAGATGCAATCCTTCATTTCTTGGCATATCATTGGGAACACATTGACATATTGTCAACATTTGTTGCTCCCATTTGTACCATTTCTTCATTACCCCATTAGTCACTAATAGTGTTGATCTTTGGTTCTTCATTGCCTATATTGATCCATTTCATTTGCAATGATGTTACATGGTACTTCTTGTTGCCAATCCTCCTTTTCTTAATTTCCCACATTCTTTGTGAAGTCATGACTTTCAAATGGTCCATTTCTTCACCTAGCAAACCATTGTCATTTACCTTGGCTTGCCAAACTCTCTTTTATTTTCTTGTGGTTTTTCCATTTTCTATTACAACCTTTTCTTATCCTTTCTCCCATTATGTCAGATTTTGATGGTGTTCCATAGGTGCCCACTTTCAACATTCATCTCCCTTCTACTTTGCTATTTCAAATATAGTCCCCATTTTTTGATGCATTTGTTGAAGAATGTCTTTCATGGAAGAATATTAATAAATTGTATGGGTTATAGCTTAAGACTGTTTGTCTAGGCCCCCTATTTTGAAGGTGAAAGCATGAGAAAATTCTTGCTTCATCCAAACCCAATTTGTTAGTCTCCATCTTGTCTCTTGATGTATATGCCATGCTTTTGGCCATGTTCCAATTACCGAGTAGAATTTGTGCAGTCACATCTCCTTGATTGCTTGGACATTGCCATTCATCAACCACCGCATTTTTGGATATGATCCCTTGGATCAGTCCACTCAATCAAACTTGTGCTTTTCCTCCACCTTGTTTCTACCAAACCTCATTTTGATAGAGTCTTCATTTTGTCGCCAACATTGTAAATTCTCCTTGTTTGCCACGTACAATTGTGCTGGTCTTGCCTTAAACAGATGAACCATCACTTTACATTGATTGCCCTCTTTTGGCATAGTTTTCATAAATTGCTTGACAAATTTGTCAACTTTCATTATGTTGTTGAACCTTGATAGGTTGTCTATCCTTACCTTGTTGATCGACATTATCTTTCTAGTATGTTTTGTTTTCTTGACCCAAACCTATCTTCGTTACCCTAGTTTGGTCCAATGGGTCTAGCTATTCCATGCTTGGATTGCCATTGACAACCATTGCTTTCCATGGATCCTCCTTCCACTTATCCCCAATCTTGGGTCTACTATTTGGTAAAACCATTGATCACTATTAAGTGATCTTCAGGCCTTTGGACACTTCCCACTCCACTCATTACTTCAATCAATGTTCCAACATATTGTAGACCTTGGTAATGGCTTAGACAAGGGTACATATAGGCCTCCTGCAAGCTAGGGTTTGGCTACTAATGTATTGGATCATCTCTTGTATTGACACCTTCTCTCTTGCATCCACCACATGATAGCATATCCATGATCCTTGACACGTAGGTGCAAATGGTTATTGAGTGGGTTGCAATTGCTTCCCACTTGTCACCACCCATGATCTTTGTTAATTCTTCAATCCCTTGCTCGTCTATCTCCTTCCTCTTATGTTGATCACTAAGTGGTGATTTTCGTCCCTTAAATCCTTTCCATTACTTGGGGATAGGGATGTTGGTAATGGGTTATGCCTTACCATGATTTTGTAGTATGGTTATTATAGTAGATGGAGGTTTTCAATAGTCATTTGGGCAGTTGATTCCAATTCTTCTGTATTTAATCCAGCCACATGAATTTCAACAATGCATTGTCCTCTGACTGTTTTTTGTTGTAATTGAATGGTCACATGGTAAATGATAAGTTACCAATAATTATATGGACATCTGATTCCAATCCTTGTGTATTTAATCCAGCCAGATGAATTGTAATGATGCATTGGCCTCTGCCTATTATTAAACATATACATTGTTTTGTGCTGTACATGATTGCATCCTCCAAATCATTTATTGTCAAGATTTAGATATGTGCAACTCTGGAAATAAATATTTTCATAGGTGGCTTAAATTTTTGGTCTTTTTTATCATCAACAATGTTTTTAGGTGCTTTCAAAACCTGTGTTTTACCTGTTCATAAAAAACAATGTTTTCAAGTGCTAAAAACTTATCATATACATCCGCAATGTCAATCTCTATTCTATACACTTCCTTCTATCTCATACAAGGAATAAGTTAGGTCAATTTTTGATATGACCAAGCTTAGTAGGTATATGGGCATGATGTGATAAAATCTATGGAAGTTCTTATCAGTTTCATATTTGTATAACTAATTTTTTTGGATAGTCTCTTACAGCTTTTTGGACCTGATGTTGCTTGTAATTTATCAGATTTCATTTGTATTTTTAATATACATGTTTTGTAACCTCAATGTGATATATCTTTCACACTTTATACATGAGTTCCAAACAAGCAATCATACAATGGAAATAATCTAGTAGATTGTGAAATGAGAATCCCAGTTTGTTCCTCAAGCCACAAGATACTATCTTCAGTTGGAAAGTCTTGGAGTTGTTCTTCTTTGGTGTCCTTAGGACTTGCACCGTGCATCTTGTTCTGTTCTGTTTTTACTTCTACTTAAAGTGAGCCACACTTTTCACTCACAGTCAAAGCTGTCTCATTCTCTCTCCTCATTTGTAACTAAGGTTACATGCACATTATCTTTTCTTTGGATTTTTCCATCACAAAATCTTCACCAGTGGTTCCTAAGCCTGTTAAATTAGAAATCTGTATATGGTGAAACCAAGATAATCAAAAGCATTTAATAAGCATAATTACATTAAATTTTATTTGTTGTTCTGATTATATTATGTTGCAATTCTCATTTCGGTTCTTGAGGGATTCTTCAAATTACTATTGTAATATTTTCATTTTGTGTGTCACTAATAGATACAATTTCAGATGAATTCTAACTCAAATTATGTGTCTACAATGTTATGCAACAGATTTTTATAATTGGAACAGGGTAAAACTTCGATATTGTGATGGGGCATCTTTCACTGGTGATGTGGAGGGTGAAATTGAGGTTTGTGGAAAAATAGAGATTTCTTGTAATCTTTCTAGTATGCAATAAGATAGCTTCTGGCTTTGGAAAACTCAAGCCTACTATCATTCTAGTAACCAAAATGTGTTCAAAATGAAATATCTTAAACTGTATCTTGCATGAATCTTTGAATTTTCTTTTCAAAATAAAAATGGGCTCTTTTAATTTTACCGATGTAACCTAGGAAGTGCGATGTATTCCATTGTGTTGAAGTTCTAAGGATATAATTTTGCAATAAGTGCGATAAATACATAATTCATAGTGGCATGGGGTCTGCTCAATGGACTTATAGTCATTCATAAAAAAAATATTCAAAAACCCCACCCAACTCCCACAAAAAAAGAAAGAAAGAAAAAACAATCCTTTGTGAGGGGTACTCACAAGGGCTACCAACATACAAATGTTTTTTTTCACTCCTAGAGACCCTAGCTCACATTCATTTTCTGTTTTCATTGTTTGTCATTTGCATTGTTACAATTGAGTTGCGACTCTCAGCTTGTTCGTACTTTGAGCTATCAAATTTTCAACTTTCAAATTTCAAGTTTCAAGTTTCAGTCTCAGTCAATGATTATGCAATTATGATTATCAAATGGATTATTGGATTTCTTCTTTTCACTTAATATATTTTAAATTTTTAGTTTTAATCATAAATATTTTTAATAATATTTTATTATCCCCCTCCCACAGTCCACAAAATTTAGAATTTTTTTGGCCATACCAAAGACCCCGTCCCCTTATACCCCTGCGTCAGAAAGTATTAGAAAAAACAGATGTTTACAAACATTGATAAAACTCTCCAAACTATGGTCATGCTAAGCTGCATAAGACCTAAGAATAACTTCTCTAGCCTGATTGATAAAATTTGATCAACTTTATTGCTATCCTATCAATAACATAATCCAGGTACATGGAACTGGCAGACACTTCTTCTGACCCTGGATGCATCTCCAAGACAGTTACATGTTATTGGGATGTCTCTTGGTGTCAGGGCATTTTTCACGAAGTTTCCTTCTTTCTGGTACATCTCCTGGTGCATCTGCTGTTTCCTAGTGCTGTACCCTATAATGAATTTAAAAGTGATAAAAATGTTTCTTGCTGTTTTCTAATGCTGAAGTTATGAAAATTCTGAATTTTTACATATAAGCTTTTGTGTATATATATTTGAATATTTTTTGTTTTGTTGTCACTTGTTACTCTCATATTCTGGTTTTTTTGAAAAAAGGTGTTCCTGTCTTCCATAACCAAAATGTCTCTCTTCTCTTGGATGACAAGGAATATTCCTTGGCCATCCCCAAAATTTTCCAAATTGTCATAATGCCCTTGAGATGTGCATTTGAATAAGTGGAATATTAAGGGGATGTTTGGTTGTCCTTGGGATGGCTGGGGACATTTGAGATGTCCCTCAACTGCCTTGGGGATGTCTCGGCGCCTTTGACCCTTTTTCTTCGGTCATGTTTAAAGAAAAATGTTGAAAGTTTGAACCATTCATGGATGTGGGTGGGTGTCTTGCTAAAAAAAATTCATGTAAAAAAAAATGTTTGAAAGTAACCAAATTTAGATTTCAATAGGCATTGGCTAAGTAAGTTATGACTTCCTGTTCCTACATTCCATATCCCATATATCCATTGTGATACTAGGATTCCACACACAGATGCGAGATCAAAGCCAAAGAATTGGAGCTTAGACATATGGAAGCAACCCACTCCCAAGAAGATTTGTATGTATAGGGGCAGATTTGTCTATCTGGATCAGTTTGTTAATTGGTGGAGAGCATAGATAGGGTAGGGCTTATTGATTTGGGCATGTGGTTACTCGATTGCCTTGAAAGGGGCGTTTGGTAACACATGGCACATCTGCTTCTTGTTGGTCATTGGCCCCATGTCCAAACAAGAACTTGAAGTTCAACCTTGATACGTATTTATTTTATTATCAATTTCTGCAAGTTTGATTTAATCTATTGAATGGTTTTCACATGTTCGTATGTGACACTCAGCATTTATTGCTTAGTGTCCTGGGTCCATATTGCTTGAGTGCGTCAGAATATATTTTTTTGTTTTAAAACTAATTCTATAGATTATATCTATTGGAACCAAGCTATATGAGAGATGTTTTTGTTCATCTAGCATATCTTTTCTGTACTTGGTAAAAACCATTAATTCCAATTCTTTAGAAAACAAGATGGAAGATGAGCATTTAATATTGCAGGTGGCTATTTTTATTAAACAATAAAATCATTGTTAATGTTGTCCATCATAGCATTAGAGAATATTAAATGGTTGTAAAAAATTGTTAGAAGAGAGCTAATTGGATCACTAAAATCTTAAGTATGAAATTGATGTCAAACTTAGCAAATTGAGCTATAAAAGGAGGTGTGGGGCTCTCATTTATATTATTCAAGTTTGCACACATAACAGGATGCTGCTGGAGTGAACAGAGAAATTCTTCCAATGATTGATTGAGGATGAAAACCTTCATCAAATCACTGGTTTCGGATCTGAGAGATGGTCCCTAGCTGGTTGGAGTGATTTCACACAGGAATCACCTTGAGTTTCAAAGTTTTCACAGTTTGGAGTTTCAGGAAATGAAGATATTCAAAGTATTTTGAGGTGCAGATTTTTGGGCGATTATTTGCTAATAATTTCTGAGTTTTGGTGAGTTTTTGTGATATCTATAGATTGATATTCGTTGGCCATACAGTTTGAGGTTTGGAATGATGCCCTAGCTGGGTTGTACCACTCATATCTTCTTGGGAAGGTTGTTAACAAGGTCTAAAATCATTTGAAGCTGTTCATATGGTGATTCTCATAACAGGGCAACTCTATTAAGAATATTTTCTGCACCTTTAGACCTGCAATTTATGAACAGCAGACCTGTAATCATCCTTTCATGCTTTTTCAGACTTGTAATACTCATTTAATCTCATTCTTAAGGCTGTTACAGTGCGCCATTTGGGCATTGCAGACCTATTCCAGAGTTCCCTTCATCACTACAAGGGATTGGGTTGTTTTGGTTGGTGCTGGTACAACTGGAAGTTGTAAATCAGATGGGTAGCTGATCATTTCCTTGCATTTCAGGTGTTTGAATGTTGCTGGGTAAGTGTAATACTATTTGGTAATCCTTGGAGGTGTTCTAGGTGTGATTGGAGGGTGTTCGAAGGCCTCTCCATTGTTGTTTGACCTGCACCCTCTGAGCAGCAGAGCTGCTACCACTTGCACAGTCATACCAGACCTGGAAGTTGACATTTCCTTGCCATTGAAGACTGTCTGGTTAAGTTGAGTGTGTAAAGTTGTTGGACAGCTCTGGAAGGTATTCTAAGTAGCTTGGGAGGTTGTTCTTTAAGGTTTTCTATCGCTGATTGTTTGCAACAAGATATATTAGATCTGCAACTACTTCAACAATCATTCTCTGACCTGTCACATTTCAGCCTGTAGTTTATGCCATAATTTCTTGACTTACTATGATCATCCCAGCTCCTAAAATCGAGGTACTCTGATAAATTGTAATAACTTGTCTAATTGAATAGCATTTTTAAAAAGGGTGATATCTTGTGCAATTGTTTATGTTGAGCACACTTATTGGCTAAAAAAATAAGCTTGATAGACGTTCTTTTTACGAAACTTTGAAAACATTTAGAATAAGAAATGATTTTGATGAAAGTGGAGCTCTGTACCAGATAAAAAGTGGAAGTACTAATCAAAATGCAAATAGGGATGTGAAGCACAATGCTTATATATGAATAATAGGAGATAAAAGGTTGAAGTACTACTTGAGATGCAAATAGGGATGTGTGTGATGTACTATGCTTATGAATGAATAATATGAGCAGGACTCCAATGAGAAAAATAATTAAAATGTTACATACCCAGGTAATTCTCATGAATAAAGAGAACCATTCTTTTTTGAATAAACAAAGAGAGCAACTTGATACTTTTCTTTCGGAGAGCCTTTTTTAGTGATTACTTTTCATACTTAGCCGTGCTTTAACTCATCATGTTGGTAAGTCCAAAATCAAAATCTATAAATTGATTACATTAAAAAGTGAATAGAGCCATCCATATGCTGATGTTCATTACTCTGTTTATAATATGTAAATTTGTTGTATAGTTGTGACTTGCGAGGGTACTTGAACATGGGTAAGAGGATGGGGATGCCATGTAAAATAAATGAATATGGAGAGGTGTACCTTTATTATAAGTACCTTTATTATAATCCTGTGTAGGCTGCAGGGCAGGGAGAGGGGAAGAGGGCTGCCAAAGATGGGCAATTTTTCTTTTCTCAGAAGTCTTAAAACCAGCTATTTAGAAAATGAAATGTCTAGGGTTTGTTTTGACTTGTAATCTTGTAGATGCTTTCAAGAAGCTGTGAGTAATGTCCACAATGTTGTTAGGGTTTGGGGTAATATAAGGCAATTTTTTTTTCACTTTTAACATAATTTAAGAGAATCTAAAGGTGGGGTCTCCAAAGAATCGAGGGCTGTCCCTTCGAGGTGTTGAGATCGAAAGACATCTAGGGCATCTCCCAAGGTTACCCAAGCTTGTTTGTCATCTTTGGGAGAGGTATTTGTCTCTGAGGTGTTACAGTTCCTAATTATCATATATATCTCCTTTATGACAATTGTTGGCTTCATAATCAGAGTTAGGCAACCTAATTATGACTGATTTTGATTTCTAAATATTTAATGATAAACACTACTTGATAATTGTCATGTGTCCATACATGCATTATTGTGTATTGGCATTAACTAACTATTTATCGGTCATGATATTCTAGGCACCTAAACTTTTTTTTAGAGGACAACGGATTTGGAAAGCTGCCATGGAGGATCTTTTGTCAAAAGGAATGAATAGAGCACAACAGGTTCTCTCTCCCTCCTACTCGTCTCCGATCTTACACTTAATTTCCTTTTTTATGTGATGCTCATACTTTGAATGGTTTGTCTCTTTGTACCCTTCTGTAGTTTTCAGACATTGATTTTTTGATAATTTGAAGTTATCAGTTGCTGTGTTGTATGTGTTATAGCTATCTGAAAGTAATTAATTTTGTAGCACAAATTCTGATGTGCACACTATTTGCCAAGATTCTTGAGTGAGTTGCGAACCTTGTGAAAGTGGTTAATGGTCTATCCTGTCAAGATCACTGCCCAGTTTGCAGTGCAATCCATGCTCACTGTGTGGCTATTTGCATGTATCTTTTAGTTTTTTTCCTTTTGAATCTTCAATTATAAAGTGAAATTTGGTTGCAGGCTTTGCTTTCTGGATGTTCAGCTGGGGGATTAGCAGCAATTCTTCACTGTGATGAATATAGGGAGTTGATGCCGAGTAGTACTAAAGTGAAATGCCTCAGTGATGCTGGATTGTTTCTTGATGTGTATGGTCTCAATGCTTCCTAAACTCATTTGATTATATGTACATATGCACGTGTGTGTCTATATCTATATATGTATGTATATGCATATATATTATACTTATACACACACATATGTATATACATGTCTAATTATCTATATGTGTGTACATACATATGTCTATACTATCTATCTATCTATATGTGTGTGTGTGTAGATATATCCACATCTACACACACATATTATACATACATACGTACTATATATATACAATGTATATGTGTATGTTTTTTTCTGAAATATTTCCAATATTAAATTCTCAAATTGTTGGGCCATACTTTTCTTTAAGACATATCCACAAGTACGATTTTACTTGTTAGCCTTCCTCAATCCTATAAATTGACTTGCAGAAGTTATATTTTTTTCAAAAGCAAATCTGCAACAAGAATGTTTGCTCAAGATCCTTAGCAATATACATTTTAAATTTTTATCTTAATTCTTATATTATGGTGAGATTATTTTAGTAACAGAGCTACAGAAAAAGCTCATATTACATATATATTTGTTTAATTTATAAATGGTTTGGTGCATAAATGAGCAGGATGGACATATCTGGAGGTCACTACTTGAGATCTATCTTTAAAGGCGTTGTAACAATGCAGGTACTTATTTTCGTTGTACATTCTTAAAAGTGACTGCTAATTCCTTGTATGAGGATGTTCAATGAATGTCAATGGTCCTAAGCTTGTATTGTAGGCTCTGACTTTCAAACATGACATTATTTTTTGAGTTTATGGAAATTTTTTTCTTTAGCATGCCTCATAGCTTCCAATCTGTTGCTCTAGAAAAATAATGCTGTACCTTTTTTAATTCTGAAGAGGGAGATGAACCTGTAAATTGCTTTTCTATTTGTCTGCAATGGTGTTTAAAAAACAAAAACAATGCAGTTTTTTGGGTTTTGGCCCAAGGCAGTATTTCATAGCTGGAGTTGCAGCCACTCAGTGATATCATCTAAGAGATAGACACATTCTCAGTGTAGTTGAATCTTGACCTCTGTCTTGTGTTCTGAGTAATTTTCCGTTTGGGAAACTTCAAACTTCCTGCAAACAAACAATCTATTCAATATTTAAATATTAGCCTTTATATGCTTACCATGTTTAATTTCATAAATTCATTGCCACTATATATGTTTTTTATCTCATAAATTCATAAATTCATTGCCACTATATATGTTTTTGCTGATGCCTATGTTTTTTATAAGATTTATGAGATTAAACATGTTAAGCATATAAAGATTAATCTATTTCCATTTTTGCTTTGATGCCTATGTCTATCTAACTATCTATCTATAAATATTGCTTTGATATGATTATAGAACAAGATTTTTCCATCTTTTTTTGTCATTTTAAATTATCATCTCCTCTAGTTGATCGCATGCATGATTTGCCAAATGATCTGCATCCTGATTTGCTTCCCTATAACAATGTCAGATAGAAATGTTGTCCAGGCTATCTAATCTCCCAGACGACATCTGAAATGTTTTTAAGCTTCCAATTTGCTATCTTCCTTCTAAAGACTGCATTGATACGGATCTGTGATTCTCCCTCAATATCAATATTGGTGAGCTTTTTTTGCTTGTAGAGATGCAATTCAGCAAGGAGGGCTTGGAATTTTGCTTCATTGTTTGTTCCATCTTGCAGTTTTTTGAAATAGCCCGAACAAGAATCCGATCCTCATTTCTGTTAATGCAACCAGCTCCAGACTTACCAGGATTGTCATGATCAGCGGCATCTAAATTTAATTTAAGCCAGCCACTTAGGGGCAGACATCATTTGATTTTCTCTCTGCTTATTCTTGAAGAGGGGATAATCCCACCAACCCCATTCTCTCTCTCTCTCTATATATATATATATTCAGTCTATTTGTACAAATTCAAATATTTATATGTTCTTATTTGACTTATTATACATATATATATTTGACCCACATTTTTTTGATTGAGAATTTGTCAATGAAAGATTATTGATGTTGAAGAAAGGTTGAAGAGAAACATGCCTTGAGTACTGTTCAGAAAGAGGGTTCATACTCCTTTATGATGCCTAGTATTCATCTCGATAGAGGCTTTTGCAGTATCTATCCTTTGGCTGGTAGAAGTTGAATACCCAATCTCTCTCATTTATAATCACAGCTGAGTAGTCAATCCAACATTGTCATCCTTGCCTCTAGGTACTCTTTCATTAAGGCTTCTGTCTTCGTTTCTTAATCTGCAAGATTGTGGAAGCTTGTCCATGTACATGAGTTGGTGGAATCACTTTGATCCCCATGGTACCCGTTGTAGCTTCTCTGCCATTCTTTGTCATGGTTGAAAAAGAGTATTGGGGCATATTAGACATGCATCCTCATAATGCCATAAGTAGTATTCTAAGAGTCAGGTAAATTTTGTATGGATTGAGTCCTACATTCAACATGCAACATAAGATTAGATATAATTTTTCTACAGGTCCAAAAACAATTATTGCTATGAGATCAATTTTAATTGGTATCCCACACATAAACATTGTATGTAGGCAATCTTCAATATAATCTTAGTATAGTTAATATATATTAGAAGTGAGGAGGGCTACCGCCCAAAATAAGGTATTCTCTGACATGATAACAGAATGTGTATGCCCTGTTTAAAGTGCTCCTATGCAGTTGTTGTGCATTTGGCTAACAACCCAACTATATAAACAATTGATTAACCTTAGGAGGTTGGTTTGTTCACAATGCTTCCAATACACCAAATAAATTAAAAATAAAAATTGTGCTTGAAGTTTAACCGATTAATTGGTTTATTAATTTGTTGACATTGATTTCTGTTCATTTCCACATAAAACGTTTCAGGTTATTATAGAATTAGGAAGCAATCTAATTGAAAATTGAAATATTTATGAAATTTGAATTTTCTGGGTTCCTTGGTGAGAGTTGGTGTTGAGTCCAAGCAGAGTACAAGTCTTTGCTAGTATGAGTGGATGCCTTAATAGAAGGTTTGTGTTCTTTCAATGAATACAGAGTTGCATATGTAGGGGAAAAACGTATTTACTATTTTCTTAAAGATATGAATTGTAGACTGTGTGGAGCAGTCCTCTCTAATTGTGTACTGTTACTTTTCTTTGTGTAGTTATTCTTCATTAACATGCTACCATTAAGCATTGCTTGTTGTTAGTTCATTTCAGACTCATTGAAAAAATGCACCATTCAAATGAATTATGAAATATGGCGATTTTTATCATATTGTTATTTGTTTCTTTCTACTATAGGGTGTGGAAAAGAACTTACCAAGAGCTTGTACCTCACGGATGGATCCATCTCGGGTGACAATGCAGTTTCTTATATTTTTTCTTTTGCCAGTTTATGAACTTTTGGATGGCTTGAAATTTTTGGTTCTTGCTAATGGGTTTTAAACTTTTATGCAATATCTTGCAGTGCTTTTTTCCACAGTATCTGTTACAGGATATTAAGACACCACTTTTCATTTTGAATGCAGCATATGACTCATGGCAGGTAACATACATTATTTTATATGGCACCAAGTGATCTGGTTTAGGATTCTTTCTTTTTTGATGAACAAAACAAGTCTATTCCTACTAGTTGGTTATACTAGAATGAGTTGCCAAAAATAATACAATGCAAGCATAATCTGGAGTCTCTGTATTTCAAAATATTGTAGTTTTAAATTTTAGAAATAATGTCATGGTATCACATAAGCACATAGATCTGCTTACTGGGAAAAAGGAATGAAATTGCCTTAATAAAATAACAAAGCAAGTATTTATTTCCGAACCTTATTTTAATAGTTTAGTTTTATATACATGATAACCACAACTCATTCTTTAACTTATAGGATTTTTTTAAAAACACTATTTACAATTGACACACATTCACATATTTTCTCAGTTTCTTTCCTTTAGTCACTGATGTTTTTGCATGTAGCAGATTTTGTATGGAACCCATATGGGCATCACAAAACTTCAAATTGTTTATTTTTGGTAACTTGGTATGGACGACAGGTCCAGGATAATTTGGCACCAGTGCAAGCTGATCCTCATGGCGTTTGGCAGTACTGTAAACGAAACCCAGCTAATTGCAGTGCAAGTCAACTTGATGTGTTGCAAGGTATCCATTTTTTTTTCTCAAATATGAATACAAGCAAAGCTCTGGAAGCCAATCCTGTGCAACAGACATTATACCAGATTCACTTTACAATTATGCACAGTTTTAGTCAGTAATCTTTTTATATATGTAATTATCGTTAAAGGCTTATTTTGATAAATTAATTTTTAGGCTGCAAACTGATAATTATCTGAAAGTTGTAGCTATTTTGTTGTTTTTCCCCTTATAAAGAATTCAATTATTAGTTCTCTAGCTGAAGATATCTTTATTCTGGGGCTTACTATAGCGATCTTTATTGATGAATAGGTTTCAGGATGAAGATGCTTCTTGCACTGAGAGAGTTCTCTGCCTCTCGAGTGGGGGGAATGTTTATCAACTCATGCTTTGCTCATTGTCAGTCTGAGCGGCAGGATACATGGTTTGCACCTGATTCACCAAGGCTTGAAAAGGTAGGTTGCGAGTACACTTTGTGATTCTGCTTTATATTTTTTAAGTGCAGTAAATACCATTGATATGTGAATCATAACAGAGATAAAGACACGACTAAAACAGTCTCTCACACTGTATAATAACCCCAAGAATTTGCCACATCATTAAAAGTTTAAAAGGCTAGTTCATCATATCCCAAAATATTTGGAATGCAAGGTTGTAAGCACGAGCATCTCTGATACGGCATTGGTTTCCTAAGCATTGAATACTTGTCCATTTGATCTATCTGCATATGTCAAAGTACTTTTCTTGTTTAATGGATTATGTCAAAGTGGGTAGAGTGCAAGCTAGAAGAACATATAAACTATTCTTTTTAATATATATTACTTATCGAATCATTCTTGTGCTCACAAGAAATTGCCTACATATTTTCTTAATGGACAATATACTAATCAAGTTTTTATTGTGGCACACTGCAGAGAATAGCTGAGTCTGTGGGTGATTGGTATTTTGATCGATCAGATCATTCAAATGACATTGATTGTGCATACCCTTGCGACCAGACTTGTCACAATCTCATTTTCAGATCAAAATAGGATCTGACAGAATCTACTTTCTTCAATTCTTTCTAATTTATCCCATTTATTAAATGTTCAGAAATAATCATATTGTATAGTTTTCATATCAACCTGGCATTAAGCTCAAGCGATTGCTGGGTTGGAGAAGTTTAGTCTTAGAGTGCTAGAATCAAATTGCAGAAATTATTGGTATTAATTATATTCTTTATGTGAAGTGAAATCATGCTATTAGCAGTTCAAGTTGGTTGACTGTATGTTAATAAATTATTGGCTATGATGACAGGCTGTCTCTCTCCATGTTCACTTCATGTCAGGCAGAAGTTAATATGAAATCTGCCTGGCCTTAAATTGAAGTTCTTTTTTGCATTTTTTGTTGGGGTGGCAAAGTTCCTTTGGTTTCTGTTCTGATGATTAAATTATATGTTAATTCATCCATTATTTGTCCGTCTCTGGTCAACTTTTTTTTTGGTTAGAACCTTGCAGTCGTGACTATTTAGTGAGGAAAGTTGGCAACTATTTTATATCAATGAATTGTGATATTCAATATAGTATGCTCAAACAATCGTGTTTTCTGCTTCTTATTTTTGTGAAGCAGCAAATGTGTATTGATTGCTTGTCCTGAAACACATGTTTGATTTCTTTAGTATTTAATGGAATAACTCTTCTCAGCTCATTAACGCTGGTCTGATATATAGTACAATCACACTATTTGATGTAGGAGAGTTATATTGAACTAGATTAAGAATGACATGTGACTGTGAGAACTACATTTTTTAGGGTTTTGTGTTTTGTTAGTTGTACAACCAAGAGGGAAGTAAATTCAAACTAGAGATATGTACATTTAATTCTTTCCCTTGGTCTTGCCACTGCCATTTTTAGCAGTGTTAGGCGCATTATAATCGCTTCACTGCTAGCTGATTGATCAAATGATGTTTTAGCTGCAGATATAAATTCTGAAAATAGCCAATGTTGCCTAAGAAAGTGTGCAAATTTGTCTGAAAGGTGTATCATGAGGTTCCTCCAGATGTTTTTATACATTTCCCTGAAAGTGTTAATGCTTGTTCTTTGTTTAGAGCAACATACTCGGATTGGTTATGTAGTTAGTAAAGTTCTGTCAAAGGCTTGTCTTAAAAAGTTTTGTGTAGCATGCTTGGGAACCCCATGGCATTACACTCATGGTGGTGAGTTTTAAATTTTTAGTAGTGTTTGCCACTGTGAGACTTTGCTATCTAGTAACTTGAGAATTTGTTGTCACCAAGGCTCAAACCCTTATGTTCCAGTTTGGGTTGAGTTTCCACGGCTTAAGTTTATTCTGTAGGCCTTCATAGAACAGTAAGCTATGTAATCTGGGGACATGTCCCCGTCCAAATTATGGGCGTCCCTGGCAGGAAACATTTCAGGGATGCAGGGACACTTTGGAAACATCCCCACAGTCCCCAAATTCTCAAAAAAATCGGAAACTTTTTTGGTACGGCATCCAAAAAAGTGGAAATGCCAAGGGAAGGCTAGGGGACATCTAGACGATCCCCAACCATCCTGGTGCCGTCCCCTACAGCCCAGCAACTTCCCAATTCATTTAAACAATAAAAATAAAGGGGTGTGGGATGTTCATTAGGGACAGCTGTATAATTCTATATTGTTTGTCATTTTGTAGTTGAAACTTGCAGTCCTTGGGCAATTTGATGTAATTTTTATATAATATATATGCACATTGTTAATGAATGCAATTAAATTTTGCTAAAACTTCATTTGTTTGTCGTTTTTTATGAAATGAAAATTTAAAATATCAATTAACTCTAATATTATATGTTGAGGTTCTATGATGTATATGATGATGGCCTTATATATGAATATTTGAAATTCTCTATATTTTTTAAAAATTTCCCTATTTTTTTAATAGTCGTCCCTTGTTGTCCCCTAAAAATGGCCTCCCTTTTATCTCCGCGCCCTGCTGTCCCTGTCTTGAAAACTTGGGGTCACATAGACAGTAAGTCAAAGCTTTGGGGTGTGTTGTTTGCTTTGAAGCCGTTATTTTTATATGGTTTGCCCTCAAATGCTTTGTCTAGGGTGGACCCCTCCAAGAACTTGAAACAAATGGAAATTCAAACTTAAGTAAATATTTCACTCAAAAAGTTGTACTAATTTGTCAAATTTTTGCTTCCATTGTTGATCACCTAACCACATGATTAAGAATTGCCCCTTATTTGCTAGGTCTGAGTAAACTCGTAGTTCCTTTTCCTTGTAGAAGATCCCATGAGGTGGTATGAATTGTTGCAAGGTATAAATGGTCTTCTGAGTGCTGCCAACCACAATGCAAAGGCCCAAACTCTATCATGGGTAACTTAGGACCTTAACTCGTGTCCCCAAATTGACACTATAATTAGCAGTGGTGTACTCTAGGGATGTTACTCAACGGCCTACTCAGATAGAAAATGTTACTACAGTGGCTTTGCAACTCACATGCCAAGTTTACGATTTCTTTTCCCACTTACTCTTCTTCGAGCATTGATGTTGGAGGTACCTCTTGAGGGTCACACAAACCTTTGTGCTTGAGAGGGCATGGTGCTTTCAATAATGAGAATGAGCTCGTTAAGAAACGTCATCCCCTGTACAAACCAATGCACAAACCTTTGCTTCAAGACAACTTTGTGGTGCTCACCCCTACTTCAAGACAACTTTGTGGTGCTCAGTCTTGAAAACCTCACAAATGTGTTGTCATTGAGTGGGCTAAAACAACCTTTGAGGAAGTTTCCTATCAGATATAGGGGAGAGGGGCCCATAATGGAGCAGGGGCCAATAGTGGGGATAGTAGTTCTTAGTGGGTCCCATAGTGGAGCACTTTAATATCTAATTGCAAAATAGTTTTAATCCATAAAGTATGCAAAGTGACAAATCATGTGATGACACATCAGTGCACCACTATCGGTCTCACTTTTTTTTTGGGCCTTTTTGGATACCTCAACAAAAAGTATGTTGATGTGGCATCATATTTGATGATGTGACCCTAAAACGAAATATAGAAGTGTTGATGTGATTTTTGTGACCGCACCAATCAGCGGAACGAAGTTGTCTGAAGGCTACTCCATTCTCTCTTGATCAAAGTATTCGGTGCGCTAAGATTGCGAAATAGATCGCACGTTCAACTCCAAGGTTCTGAAATGCTTTGGAAAACCCTCAGTTGGTTGGTTGTGAATTGTTGTTTTCACGAGGGGACTTACACAATTGTTCAAGACACTTGTAGTTAACAGTAGATGGATGATTTGAAGGGGATTTTGCGCGTATGATTTGGCGTTAAGGTGTGAATTTTCCTAAAACTAACCGGGAGTGTGCAGAATGTAAATAAGTGTAAGGGCCTAAGAAGTTTATGTTCTATTCTAAGACAGGACGCAGGATCGATCTCAACAAGCTTCAACCAAACTCTGTTTCGCCTCATGCTGGATAGCTTACACAAAGTAGGTGAATAGTAAGAAATTTTCAAGTTACAACCCATCATCAAGATACCGTCAAAACGACACATACCAAGGCATGAGCTACAACTAAAGTTAAGTTTATGAAATGCTCCAGTAGACCACGTAAGGCAAACTTGCTGTCAGCAAGCCGCTAGTGGTATGGAATAAAACAAAGTTGCCTTGATCAATGCCACAAATCCACAACTATTATCTACTTGCATGAAATGAAAATACTAATCTTAAACTACTTTACGCTACTTGGAGTCGAAGGGATGAAAAAACCTTGCTAGCTATCCATAACAAAGACAAATTTCACCATCAATGAAAATATGATCTCATTATGAAAGTTTTACACAACAATCTCTTACAAAAGTTTTCGAAGGAAAACTTTCCTCCTCCACACTATACTAAGCTATCAAACTATCTCTCTAACAAAATGCCTACTCTCTGATGTCTCCTCTAACCTAATCTCTATTCTAATGAATTACAAATGAGGGGGACTCCCCTTTTTATAGATGGCCCAGTCCAATGGACGACTCAAATTACAATCAAAAGAATGGCTAAGATTAAGCCACCTCAGCCCTAACCCTAAAAACTGCCAGAATGGGGAGTGGTACATTAAATGAATCAAAGATTCCCACTCACTCCCAAAATAGTAAAGGCAATTAATGCCCACAATCAGTCTTCTAGAAGATCATCGTCCAGTAGTGCATTCTCATTCTCCTTCTCCCTGGTTGCAAACTCAATGAATCGAGCAAGTATAGCCTCAACCTCCTAAACTGAAATAGGTGGAATGCAATAAAGCTGAAACTCTAACACCGTGACTGACTGTTCATGCCGTGCACAAGATTTTCTCCAAGCGGCTAAGGAATCCTGCGTGCTCTGAATCAAGCTGGAGAAAGTAGAAGTGTTCTCAAAGTCATCTTGTACAAAGGTCTTCACCTCCGAGAAGAAAGGCACCAGCCTACCCCTCAAATTATTAGTAGTCACCTCATTGGGATTCAAGCGTCTAGCAAATATTGCCTCCAAAGTATTCTGGACCCCATCAATGATGTTTGCCATAGCCTTTCGAACTCTAGCTGAATCCACCTGTGCTGCGTCAAAGAAACCACGTCATGTGACTACTGAAGAGTACCATCTAGAAAAGTCGTATCTATCATTCTCCTGAATGACTCCTCCATCGATCAGCATCTGCAAAGGAGTATGCCTCAATGTCTCAAGACGCTGAATAACTTTGCTCTGATAAACCGAGGCATCACCCCATGCCTGATCAACTGCCTCCATCCGTGCCGAAATATTGGAAGCCTGCTGGAAAGCATGAGCAAGGTCTTCCATGAACTTTTCTGTCTCAACACGAACTCCTGCAACCCATTTATCTGCTTCCTGTGCCATCTTTCTCAACTCCAACAAGCCACTAATTGACTCTCTAGGTATTTCAGCTGGAAGTTCTATCGCTGGAATCTCCTGCCCACAAGGACAAAACAACTGCTGCATATATCCTATCAAAGCCTTATGCTCCCTTTTCAACTTCTTATACTTTCCTTCCTTTTTAAATAATTTGTCCTTGAGGGCGTGGTAGGAGTTATCACATTCCTCCACAATCTGCGCACCTGTGGGATGTCCTAACTCCAAAGTTGTGACCACATAGTTCTCTGGCACTGCTTCGTCTCGATCACAATCAACCTGTGGCACCGCCATATGAAGGGTGCGAGAGCCATCATCATCAGTCGATATCTTTGAAAATTTTCATGCTCTCTTCTTTTGTGGAGGCACGTTGATCCTATTTAACAACTCTTCCATTTCTATTGCTGGATCAATCTCTTCACTGAGGCTTCTTCTCATCCTATCTCTGAGCCAATCAGGTACAACATGTTGAATAACAAAGGGCTGTTGTTCTTGTGCTTCTACTTCTCGGACTTGTTCAACTTCTATATCATTCTGGTGAGGCTCATCGGCCTCTAATGGCTGAGTATCTCCTGAAACTATATCATCATCGTCTAAAGTCACCTCTAACTCATGCTGAAACTGAGGGTTGGTAGCAGTCCCCTCATCAGTCTGCTGATCAACTCTACTAGGTGTGTTGACACTCTGGCCAACTGACTCTCTTTGTGGTGGTTGATTATCTTCTTGTACCGCCTGCACCTGATTCAATGCATTTCTTTGATCAACAAATAAAGAAACCTCTTGTATGCTTGGAGAATGTGTCTCCAATGGTGTGGGTGATTCAACTACAACTCTTGGAGGTTCTGACTGAACATGCTCCTGCCGAACTAGCTCCTTCCTTCAAGATTCTGGACCTCGTGTAATTTGTTTCTTTCTGCTGGTGGTGGGTGTCCTGTGATCTCCCATTGAATTGTAAGTCAATGCAATCGACCTACTCTTCAATCTACTCACGCACCTGTCAACCCATGCTCTGGGAAATGCCAAGACTGGAATAGAAAGTGTGTCCAAGTCAGCAATCTTTGGTTCTGACCAATCCGGGAGTGGAAGTGGAGTATCTCTCACTGCCTCATAATCTGGATGAACAACGTTCATGTCCTCATCTACCTGGTCTGGTACCAGAATGACTTCACACTCCCTAATCATACCTATTGGCAACCTAGAGAACATTCTCTTCCTGACTTCTGCTTCGTCTGATGCACCATCCCAATAATCCTCAATGTTTTCCTTATGTTTAAATTCCTCTGATAGTACCCATCTGATATTGTTATGCGGATCATAGTGCTATCTGCTGGTGTGATAGGAAAAATGAAAGAATTGAAGCTCACTTTCAGCTTCTCTAGCTACCTGCAATGAAGGACACACTTCATCTGAATTGCCCATGACAATTGGGAAGTCAACTCCTCCCTTCTTTTTCTTTTGAATTTTATCATAGGCAACCAATTGCCTAGATATCTCTTAACATTAAAATTATGTTGGTTGGGTACTTAGGCAACCTGTATGGATATGAAGAAAATCCTTGCAGCCTTATATAAGAAAACTTTGGAAACTGTATAAACCAACACCCATACCTCTCAATCAATTCTTAAGCTTCCCTCGAGATCCTATGATGCATCCGCTCCTAAAGTGTTCTCGTGATGTGCATGGTAAATGCGTCGTTGACACGCTTGTAATGAGTAGTACTTGTCAAGTGCAGCTGCGGACAAGCCTCATGGATTTTGAATTGGTGAGAGCCACAACCAATAGGCTCCTTGTATGAAATTCCTCTGTATTTCGTCATACGAGCCAGCAGGTAAATAATGTAAGAACCCATGTAAAAGGTCTTCATTCTTCTCAAGCTCAGGAGTTGCTCGTGCAAATTGTCACTGATCATTGCAACCCAGTTGACGTACTCCTTTCCTTCCAGCACGAGGTTGATGTAGTAGAATATCCACGACTCAAAAATAAATGCCTGAGGGCAGCCTCCAACTCTGCTTAGCATCATAATAAGATCACAGTACTCCTGCTTCAAGTCATTTGATATAATTTGCCTTGGCAGCTTCGTACGAGAGGGCTTGGGGTTGCTCATCCAACGAGTATTGATCATCTCCGTACATCTCTCGAATGCAGAAGCATACATTCGTTCAGCTCACTCCCTCGATTTGTAAATCATATTTCTGTGTGTTGGAATCCCAAAAGCTTCGCCAATAGCAGCAAGAGTGAGGTTGGCGAGCACTTGACTATTCGGTGACATAATTGATCTATGATCCTTCTCATAGCAGTTGGCGCACTCCATCATCAACTCCGAGCACTGAATAGCTAGTGGGAAACTAGCGGCTGCATATAATCCACTTCAAACGATATTGTGTGAAGTGGCCGAAGGTTGATGATTACCAATCCCCAACATTCGATTCTTGAAGGTCTCCAAGTTAAAAGAGCCCAAATTCGTGTCAGCAAGCTTGGCCAACTTCGAAGTGAATTTTGACTCCGGCAAGAAAGACTTGCTCAGCTTCTTGATAACAGCTTGCCTAGATGCACCATTATTGTCCTTGCCGGTTGTTCTTACTTCAGCCATCTGCAAAACAATAAACAACCATCAACAAATAACAAATAAAATAAAATATCATGCAAGGGCTGCCAGTCGATTTCAAGAACTTGAGAAACTGCAATATTATATCTCATTTGCAAACCTCAACTTCTTCTTCAACAGATTTCAAACTGTCAACACTTAGAAAAATTTCTAAACAAGCTTCAGCAACTCCAACTTTATATAAAATCGTCCAACTTCACTCTAGCAATTCCAGACTTCAAATTCTCAGCAACTTTAGACCTCCACTTCAAGTCCTACTTTCTTAGCTTCAACAACTTCACTCTTTGAAATTCGTACCTCAGCAACTTCATATTTGAACTTCAACAACTTATCTTCTTTTCAAATCAAATTTCCTACTTGCATTGCAACTTCAAACTTCAGCAACAAATTCAGATTTCAGCCTTCAGCTTCAGCAAAATTTCGAACCTCTTCAATACTTCAGCCTCAACAACTCACTGCAACATTGAATTTCTTCAACTGTGAAAAGAAATGGAAAACTTCTCAATTTTTATAGCAAAAATCGAATTCTAGAAGGGAGCTAATTTTAGCCAGTACATTAAAGCTCCACTACTTCATTTTAAGAATTCGAATTTCCCTCCTTTTGCATTTGCAACACTTGTCATCCAACGCTAGGAATCTTAATCTTCTAGAAGTTCGATTTTGACTGGCATATTTGGCATTTAATTCAACTTCGAAAAATATTCACTTTAAATTCATCTCTTAACACATTTTATTCACCAGCCGGAGCTCTGCCATTTAAATTTAAATTTTATTCACCTCTGACGCTCTGGAAAAATTCATCCTGTGAAGAACTCAATCAAATTTATCTAGGCAATTCACTTCAAATTCATCGTCTAGAAAATTTTATTTTGAAAACGCCTCTTACTCAATTTGCCTTAGAAAATTTTAAAATTTCCCTTAGAAAAATTCATAATTCGAGCACCGATTAAATTCTCCACCAAAAAAAAAGCGTTGGCGAAGTGCAAAAGAGTTGGAAATCCATTTCTCATCGAAGATCATCAGTACCCAGAAGAAAATTTTCTCCAGAACTCGTCGAATCCATGGGTATACAATGAACGGGTTCATTTAATTTTTTAAAATTTTGAACCTTAGAAAAATATCTCCTTATGAAATTTAACCCGTTTCTTCATCTTTGTGAACATCTTGTTGCTCTGACTTGAATTTTTTTTTATATCAATTCTGCAATGCCAACATCCTCTGACTTCATCTCTAGTAATTCTTTACTCATCTCTTAGGAAATTTCATCATCCTCCAAGTCTAGGCATAATTTCCTTAAGGAAGAAAATATTGTGCCTTAGAGAAAATTTTAAATCACTTTGCATAGGCACATTTGCCTTAGGAAATTTTATATTTTATCTTCAATTCATTCGCCAGTGGTGCAGAAACTCACTTTTGATGTCCATGGCCTTAGGCGCATTTTACACTACATGAGGAATATATTTTCTCTTAAATTCCCACGCCTAGCATACTTAAATTCCCCATTTTCACATTCAACGCCTTTACCTTACTTACCACGCTTCACCCCATGCTCACTTTAATATGGCACATATTATATGTCATGAGGGATATGTTTTAAGTCCACGCCTAGCATTATTCATCTTACCACCTTGGGCGCATTTCATATGTTCAAGAGAATGAAAACCTTCAACACATCCAACATGTGACCTTTGAGCTTCCTTAATTTTGTCCTTACATGCCCTGCCTTGGGCGCATTTCATACTAGGAGGAGGATAAAATTTAAAACGCCACCTTTTGCTTTGTTGACTCTTTGACTTCCTACCTCATATTTGTGATGGGCGAATTTGAAGATGCTAGTGGATGGGCGCATATTCAGGGTGGTGGAGGATGAAACACGTTGACCCCTTTGACTTGCTTGTTGCATGGGCGGATTTTTCCATAGGTGAAGGATATTTATACTTAGAAATTTTCTTTGAAGTCATCCACTTTGAGGGCGCATTTAGCTATGTGTGGTGGATGAAAGTTTGTTGACCTTTTGACTTACTTGGCATATGGGCGCATTTTAGATAGTGTGAAGGATGGGTGCATATGAAGGTAAGAGGTGAATACTTTATGCCTTAGAAAACTTTTGAACACCTTCCTAGAGTGGGCGCAAATGAAGGCATGAGGAGGATCAGTATTTTCAACACCAAGCTTTGACTTCTTAGATCCCTCCAGGCATGGGCACATTTTATCACAGGAGGAGGATGAACTTTGCCTTAGAATATTTTCATGCATCATGTTTGTGAAGAGGGCACATTTTCATGGTGGTGCAGGATAAAGCATCTTACTTAGCCATTTTTCTCTTGTCTTCGCCAGCTTCTCCCCGCCTTACTATAAATAGTAAGTCCTTTAATTTTCATATCTCAGAAGCTTAGATTGCTTTGAAATTTTGAACACTGGACCTTCACGACCTTGTCAGCCTGTTCACACTGCCATCCTGAGCCTGCCTGCTAAAAATAACATGTTTTTGAAAGTGATTTACTATTTATAGTAACTGCCTGCTTCTGATACCTCCACAACTCTGATTGACTTGAAATTTGAATGACGTGGTCCTCACCACGTGACCTTCCTGTTGACATCGGCGCCTGCTGCTGACTTGCTATTTTTAGCCAATTTTTGAAATGACTTACTATAAATAGTAAGTGCTCCGTTTGCCCTCAAATTTTACCAGTAGATAGCTTGGAAGATGCTGATCGCGGTGGTATACACCAGTTTTTGAAAATTTTGACTTTTTACCCCTCTTTTTGGGTCCCGAAGTTGGAAACCCTAATTCATCTTGCATGCATATCAAATGACCTCTATTTGTTTTCATTTCTGTTGCATTGCGATCAGCTTGTGATTCTGAAGTGCTGGGAGGCGGCTACCGGGATGCATCTGCTAAAAATAGTAAGTTGCTGAAGGAGTGATTATCTCCGTTTGCATGTCACATCACTGCGAAGCTCTCAAAAAACCCGTAAAGAATATGTAGACATGCAAAGGAAACCCTGACATGCAAACCCTAAAAATAGCCTCGAAAGGCTGAACTCTGAAAGTTATCATCTCGCTTTGCATGTTACACCATCGCGAAGGTCTCTGAAAACCCAGAAGGAATCATCTGACATGTGCTGAAAAAATCTACATATAAACCCTAGAATCTGCTCTGGAAGCTGAACTGCTAAAAATAGTAAGTTGTCTGTTTCAGCTCAAATTTTTCCAGTGAGTAGCTTGATATGCTCTGGATGCAATGTGACTGTTAAAACTTCAAGAATGCTGAAGGAACACCTGGAATTACACACTTACTAAAAATAGTAAGTTGTCAGAGTCTGATGGAACTTAGCTGAGAGTCTGCAGGAAGCACACTGACATCAATGTCAATCTCAATTTTCAATTTATTCACTTCGTTTGACCCTAGGTTGACCAGGAGAGATGGAAACCCTAATTTTTAGACTTGGCCAAAATTTTATGTTTAAGCTCAATGGTGAGCACATCCCCGGAAAGACAGATGGCAGAAAAGAGACAGAAAGAGAGAGGGAGACAAAAACCAAAGCCCAAAAGACTAGAATGGAGCAAACATTAGGGGTCCCCATTTGAATGGGGCGATGTGTGAAAAGGTCACAACAAGAAGCACATGAGTTGCCAAATAAACTATTGTACATAATTGGGAGTGATTTGAAATTTCCACATAGGATTTTGAGAAACGCGAAGTTAGGGTGCTCCACTATAGGCCCCTCTCCCCTAGCTGCCAAAAACAACCTTTGAGAAAGTTTCCTATTAGATATAGCTGCCAAAAGCTAAACACCTTAGATGTCATTGCTTAAGCTAATATTGTTGATTTCATATAGCAGATGAATGTTGATTTCAAACTTTAATTTTTGCCATGGTTCATTTTGTTGGATGTGTTTGGGTAGTTATACTTGTTCCCTAGGTTTTTCTTCATTTGTTATGGATTAGAGGTTTAACCCCACCAACTGGGCTTTTTGGGTCATTTTTTATGTCTTCATTTGACCATTATGCATCCTCAATCTATATTATTTTAGAGACTAATTGGGTTTCTATGTGACTTAAAAATGGAGCAATCATCGAAAGACAAGTGAGGTTCTCTGTGTGCACTGGTATGCAAGTGTGAGGGCTGCATGGTATTCTTTGAGAAACAAGATTTTAGTAGGTATATTTTTTCTAGTCTATGACAAATAATATTAATGCTTTTGGTTTAAACTATGTATGCCTTTATGGAATCAATTCCAAAAAAGGCATACATAGTTTAAACCATAAGCATTTATATTAAACAAGATTGTGTTTTGGCATGAACTGAAGAAAGCACAAAGATTCTACTTGATTATTGTTTAGAAGGCTCATGCTTCGACAGAATTTTGGAGCATCTTGACAAGGCCATTTTTGTGAAGAAAAGGCATCTATTTGGTCTCTCATTTTGATTGCTTGGTAATGTTGTGGTTGATGTAATGCTCTACAACTCCTTGATTCAAATTTTTTAAGTGGGGTGAATGTGAGTTTAAAGATGCTATGGATGTACCTTCTTTGGAGCATCTTGACAAGGCCATTTTTGCAAAGAAATAGCTTCTTCTTTGTCTCTCATTTTGATTGCTTGGTAATGTTGTGGTTGATGTAATGCTCTCCTGTCATAACCCAATTTTATTGCTTATTTATTATAATATGGTAAATTGAATTATTGAAAAAATTCAATTAAATATTAAATGGAGATTTTATAATATTAAAAAATTGAATGAAAGAAGTTGACTAATGTTGACTTTGCGAACTTTTGGAAATTATTTTATATGTTACCAAGAATTGAACGTTACTAATCAATTTACAAGTGCAAGTGTGTGCAGTTGTAGGGTAACAAGTTGAAGGACAAGAACACGGTTGCAGTAGGATTGTTTAGCCGAATTGAATGGTAAGCTAGTTGGAATTTGGGTGCACACACTATAAATGACATGATGACTTGCATTTAAACTAATTTTCATATATCAAAGAACATAATTTCCTCAAACTTTGTGTTTTTGAAGGAAACTAAAGCGAGTATTGTAAAGAAAATTTCTTATATATATATATATATGTTCGAAATGAAAAATCAAGTTCCTTGTTTTAAATGATGTGTATGGAACTTATAAGCCATTCCAAACAAACAACTTATACATGAATGCATATATATATGTATGTAAAATAAATACGAATATATATATATATATATATATATATATATATATATATATATATATATATATATATATATATATATATATATATATATATATATATATATATATATAACAAGATAAATGTGAATGAAATCATTTAAATACATATACATATACATATATACGTATATGTATTCAAATTTATATTGAATTCAAAGTTGATAACTGATATATTATGAATTGGATTGTGGAAATCAATGAAAAATCACAAGGAAAATCCATGATGGACATGGCCCATCGAAATCATAAAGATAATATTCAAAATTAGAGGCTGACGACTATGGTAGGAAAAGCCATAATGGTAGCACCCAACCGCATGCAAGAAATCGTGTTTACCATTTTAGAATAGATAGTGGTGGAAGAAAAGAAGGGAGCGATTTTGGGAAAGAATCGACAAGTAGCAAAAATGTAGAGAAGAGTACAATGGTAGGAAAAATATGAGGAAAACTTTGTCTAAAAAGCTTGACTATTGAGGTAATTTGATTTCTTGAAACAATATCAATCTCACTATCTTTTTTTTTCATGTTTAGCTAGTGATTGTCATTGCATTTGATGAAAAATTGATAGCACAGTAACATGCATAGTCTCTATTTGTGTGTCTCAGCTTGAGTCGAAGGTAAAGTTTTAGCAACCACCCTTTGGGGATCGTATGGCCTATGACCTACTTTTGCTTAGTACTTAGAATGGAGCCTTATCGGCTAGCCTTCTGTGCTAGACTGAGGCATCAAATCCCTTAAGATGTGACTGTTATGTAAGTTTGTGTGATAATGTAAGCCATATCATGGCTATCAAAAATCTTATTCCGATCGAATGCGTACCTTTGTTATTTGATTTTGTAGAGGTTTGCATGTCGAACCTATGAAAGAGGATATTATCCTTTGTAATTACCTTTAAATGTATCAACTATGTTTTGTTTTGAATGTATTGCCTTGTAGGTCGATAATGGTAAAGGGCAAAAATGCTCATTATTGAGAAATGTGGAAACCATAATTGCATAAAGAGGATTTCCCTCAATTTAAAGAACCAATGGAATGTATAAGTTCAAGCTTCATTGTAACCTTGTAAGGAATCAATCCTCATTATCAATGGGATTAATTTTCTTTGAATAACATTTAGATTTGAGTCTGCATGATGTATATTGCTGCATGCATTATGGGATAAACCGGGATGCCCATAAGTGAAATTTTGAATATAACTTTTGAGGTTAAGAAAGGAACCACCTGACCATTGAAATGGGTTGAATCTAGAGCAACCTTGGTTGAATGTTGTAGCCTGAATAGGCAAAAGTATTGTTGAAACTTGAAACTTCTTTCCTTCTTGACTGAAATATTTGCTCAAGAATTTCATCGACAAACATGTCGAACTTGGTTTTCTTTATATTATTAAAGTTTCTCACTGAATTTTCAGAGATGAAAGCGTTCATGATCCGAATAATAGACATTCTATCCTTATGACTAAAACTAGGCTATTTGACTTGTTTATTGAGTTCATAGTGGAAAACCCATTATGTATTTCAATGGTGAATGTTACTTGTAAAGTGATCATTTAGCATGTAAACAACTTGAGAGCAACAAACAGAGTAAATGACATTATTTGTCTTAAAATGTAACTGTTTAGTTTGAAATAGTATTGTGTAGATGTAAATAGTGGTTATTCTTTTGCAAGTGACTCTGTTTTGTTAGAAAGTTATCCTTGTAGTTGAAAACAACTTGTTTTATGATTGTTTAGTAGGAAATAATACTTGTTCTATTTAAACAATAAATGTTCATATGCAGACGACTTCTTTTATGACTATTTAGTAGGAAACAATACTTGTTCTGTTTAAACAATGAATGTTCATACACAAATAGCTTGTTTTACGACTATTTAGTAAGAAACAATACTCATTCTATTTAAACAATGAATGTTCTTATGTAAACAACAATGTTAGAGTATCATAGTTGTGAGAATGCAATAACAATATGTGTGAAACTGTTAATATAGAATTGTTATGATTCTTTATTTTTGACAAGAAATGTTAAATGAAATTCTACTTTAAGATTGCAATCTGAATTTCATAATTATTTTAGAATGTATGCACAAATTTTAAACATAAGTAGGCGCATATATGTGTATGCAAATAGACTTCGTCTATGTACATACACATACTTGTGGCATACATTCTTTTGTTTTTCTAGTACATTTTTAAAAGGAAACTACTTATGATGATAAGTAGAAAATGGTCATAAGAATGATATGATTAAGTGTTGAATTACTTTGTGAATCATAAAGCTGATTTTTGTTTAGAGTATAAATTAGTATTCTGTTTCTTCTTTTGAAAACATTGTGAAAGAATATTTAATACTTGAACAAAACAGTGATACTTTAGTTGACTAGAGCACCTCAGGGTAGATGTTGTCAGAGGGTAGATAGCTGTTATGAGATATATAGTAGAAAGTACCTTCCAAAATAGGTGCTGAAATAGAGTTCATAGAGTATAGGTTTGCTTTACCAGAACCTATTGTTTGTTGTTGTTGCAACACATTTATTATGCTTGACCAAGCAATATAGTTCATTATGTATGTATGACCTTTGTGATTTCACTCTCTGTCATTCTTAGCATAGATCTTGCATTTTCTTTTCTAACTTGTAGATAGAAATTGGATGTTGATGTATGGTCACGAACCAGATTCCACCTTGCAGATTGTTTTCTTTCTAAACTTTCCATGCAGGGTTGGGAATTCTTCAATTCGGAAGAATACCATGAAAGCGTAAGCTTTGTGGTTGGGCGGTAAAGCGCTTCAACCATATTCTTGTCCACTAGTGGAGGCGAGCGTAAAAAAAGAACCTTAGTTGTTCACAAGACTATTATAGTCTACGATGTAATTTGATGTAATGCATTCATGTACTTGATGGAAAATGTACAATGTAATGACTTTGAGACCTTAGGAGCCAAGTCAACCTGATATTGTAATTTGAATTTTGAAGTGAATATAAGAATCTTTGACTCATTTTAAATGGACATGTGTGACTATGATTGACTTTAGCCACTAGTTATGCCTTTTTAATTGGAGTATATTCATGTGTCATTTACAATAATATTAATTAAGTAATAATTTTGAATGGGTTATTACATTTGGTATTAGAGCTTAGAGTTCAACTCTAGGCCTTTTGAGTATACCATAGTTGACTAGGGGTAGTTGACCTTTGACCCAAAATTTGGATGTCTTGAGAATTGACCGAACCTAAATTGAATGCAAGAATGGGAAGGTCAAAGGTAGGATGAAGGAAAGGGAAAACTATTAGAACCTCACATAAGAATGACGCAAATGAAGGAAACACCAAGACAAAGGTTCAATCAGAAATTCCCGATGATGAAACTCTAGCTTAGGCTCTTACACGACTCAAGCTAGAGAGAGGCTTGAAGATTGAGGAGAAGCGAACACCTAAGAGAAAAAAAATTCTACAATCCGGGACTGGCCTCTAGGGTGTGGACCCAATGCACCCTTGTTGACTAAAGAGGAAAAGGAGAACCTGCACACTCAACCATCCTCTTCTGGAAAGTTCAAAATAAACTCAGATGAAGACCTGGAGGAATGTCCTCTATTTGATACTGAGAAATTAGAATGATGTAATAAGAATCCTATTGTAAATAAGGGTCTATTGACTCACTTTA
The DNA here is from genome assembly GCA_007258455.2 of Sequoia sempervirens. Classification (NCBI taxonomy): domain Eukaryota; kingdom Viridiplantae; phylum Streptophyta; class Pinopsida; order Cupressales; family Cupressaceae; genus Sequoia; species Sequoia sempervirens. The sequence goes on along the minus strand of VDFB02269759.1, from coordinate 760 downwards.
AATATAAATGAAGTCAGATAATGTTTTTTGGTGTGTTCAAGGAGAGACTCTAAAATGTGTGTATGATGCTTGAATGTCTATGTCTTCTATATTGAGGGATGTATGCATATAAAAATTATGTGATGTAGCATAAGAACGTTTATTTGTAGAACCTTGTGTTGAGATGTGATAAATGTGACTGCATTGTAGGATAAGTGTGGGACAACATGGTGACCACCAGGAAAGATGGGGGTGGTAGTCGTTCCGATAACGAACCAAACAAGAGACTGGAGTAAATTCTAGATCGTCTAAATTGGCAAGAGTCTCGTATGGATCATATAGAGCAAGAAGTCTGAGTGGCATGCGAGGACCAGGACCGCAGGAATGCAGAAGACAATTAAGGAGATGGTGGTCCAGGGGTAGGTCCATGAGGGCGAATTGAGGAAGAGCTTGGGAAAGACCTCAAAAGAGTATCACCATTCAAGTTCGATGGTAAGGCTATCAAAGTAGGAGTTGAGGCTTGGATTATAGAAACAGAAAAATACTTTGGGCTCCATAACCTTTCTGAATAGACCAAGGCGACATGGGCTACATATTGGCTCTCAAATGAAGCAATGACTTGGTGGGATAATGAGAAGTTAGAATAAAATCTCTAGCCTGCTGAGAACACTTGGGAAATCTTCCTCCAAGCTTTCAAGAAGAGATGGTTACTGCAACTTTTCTTTAACAAGAAAGTGATGGAATTTCAGAACTTAACCTAAGGAAATATGACTGTGATTCA